>PVKZ01001239.1:0-54650 GCA_004027375.1 Macroglossus sobrinus
TGTAAGTAACCAGCTTCCTTTCTCTTGCTGCTTTTAAGATTCTCTCTTTGTCTTTGACCTTTAACATTTTAATAAGTATCTTTGTATGGATCTGTTTGAATTCCTCTTATTTGGAACTCCTTGGGCTTTCTGGACTTGTATGTCTAATTACTTTGCCAGATTAGGAAAATTCTCTGTCATTATTTCTTCAAATAAATTCCCAATCCCTTGCTTTCTCTATTCTCTTTCAGGTACTCCTATGATTCAGATCTTTTTATGTTTCATGTTGTCCCAGAGGTCTCCTAAACTATCCCTCATTTTTTTAATCTTTTTTTTTGCCATTCTGATTGTTTGTTTTATGCTATCTTGACTTCCAGTTTGGTGATTAGATTTTTCTGCTTCATCTGTCTCCTGTTAAATCTTTCTAATGTATTTTTCATTTCAGTTATTGTATTTTTCAGTTCTGTCTGATTCTTTTTATGGTTTCTCTTTCTTTTTTGTGCTTATTAATTTTCTGTTGAGATTCTCATTGAGCTCATCCATTCTCCCCTTAAGTTTATTGAACATCCTTATAACAATTAGTTTGAACTCTGTCTCTAGTATACTGCGTGCATCCATTTCATTTAGCTTATTTTCTGGAATTTTCTGTTGTTTCATTCATGGCATATTTTTTGCTTTCTCATTTTATTAGCCTCTCTGTGTTTGTTTCTATAGGAATATTTGATTCATCTCTCAGCCTTGGTCAGACAGCCATATGTGGAAGCCATCCTGTGTGACTGAGTGGCACACTCACCCTAATCTATGCCAGGGTCCCTGAACATGTTCTTTGTGTGGATTGTATGTGATCTCTGCTGTAGCTAAGACTTTATTAGTGTTAGTAGCTAATTGAATGGAATTAACACTTAGGTTGACTAACTGTGGGAATTGGCTATGCTCCCAGGTATGAGTTAGTATATGAGGGCTGTGTCCACTGAATGTCATTTGCCCTAGCAGGCTTGTGTATTTGCTGAGACCACCCTTTGTTTGTACCAGTTATGAGGCTATTCAGGAGTTGCTCTTTTGTGATCTAGTGCCAGCCTTCAGGTGCACGGTTTCATGGTCCCTTAGGAGGGCCTCCCCAGTTGGCCAAAGTCAGCTACTGCCTTTGATTGCTCAGGGAAACTTGTTAGTGCCACAAAGCAATTCACAGTTGTTTGCTGCCTATACTAGATCTATAGGTAATTGGAAGAGACAACATCATTGACCATGGTTTAGTTATCCCCTCTATCGAGCCTGGGGTGTTTAGCAGAAAAAACAGTGCTCCTCAGGGCCTAAAGTCGCCTGTCAATTGCCTGAAAGACTCCACAACTGGAAGAGTGTCTGTATGATATGCCCATTCTGTGGTGCAGGGATCCAGGGAGTCACTTGGATAAATTGAATAGATTTCTTCCTGCCACTGAAATGACAGTTTACATGCCAGCACTGTCTCTGTGGCTCCCTGTACAAGTCCGAGTTTGCAGCAAGGTCAGCCACTGGCCTGAAAACAAAATCTGTTCAAGAATTTCTGAAGCTCATGGTTATAAGTTTGTGGCCTACCACTAAGAGCTTCTTCAAGATGCACAGGCTTTGCATGTATAGGGCTGTCAACCCTATACAGCACCAGCTTTGCTGCCAGTTCTGTGATGGGAACTCTTACAAAAGTCACATATTACTGCAAGGCCTACTGCCATCTGGGATGGACCCATCAAACCCTGCGACCTGCCCAAGCAGTATTGTATCTTGTTCTTGCAGCAGTGATCTGCCCATCACTGTGTTCCCTGAAATTTGTTCACTGCACTAGCCAAGGTCTGTTGCTTGCACAGAATGCACAACCCCAGAAAGGGGTAGGACAGGGGTGGCTGCCTGTCACCATGCTGCAGGCACTTTGTGGCTTGGGTGAAGTGGGACTCCAGGGAAACAAGAGCCATCAGGCCAATACAGCCTTAGTTTTGCTGCTACTTCTGTTGATATCAGCTGCCATCTGGGGTGGTCCCACCAACCTCTGCATTCCCCTCAAGTAATATTACAGCTCTTGCAGGCAGCAGTGATCTGTTTGCAACTGATTTTCCTGAAATGTACTCACTGTGCCAGCCAAGGTCTGTTGATTGCTCAAAATATGCAACCATGAAAAGAAGCAGGGCAGAGGTGGTTACTTGTCAACAGGCACCTAAGGGCAATTGTATATTGGGTTAAGAGGTTTCTCAGGGAAACAAGGGCTGTCAGGTGAACACAGCCTCAGTTTTGCTGCAACTTCTATGCCCACACATTTCCGCCATAGTCCCAGATCGCAATGAGACCAGCTGCTGTGTGGGACTGGCCCACAGCTCTCAGAGATCTGCCCAGGCTCATGTTGCCAGCAGTGATCTGTCCAAAACTGTCCTGGAAATGCTCTCACAACATAGGCTGAAGTCTGCTGCCTGCATGGAATGTTCAGCCTTGGGGAGGAGCAAGGTGAGGCAGCCACTCTACAACAATCTGCTCCCAGCAATATGCGGGTTGCAAGATGATCTCCTCAAGTCAGTGCAGCTTCAAAACTGGCTGTGTTGAGGGAGAGATCTGCACAGGCAAACCGGCATTGCTGGTCTGTAGACTTCCCTGTAGAGGGACCTTAACTAAGGCACAATGGCAGGTGCATGTCCAGTTCTTGCTCTGACACCAGGTAATTCAGTCTTTCTCTCTTTGAACCCTGCCCAAGCCTCTGTCCACTGCGAATGCCTTAGGTGAGTGTTCATGAGCAAGAGAGTTTGTGTGTGGGCCCTTTAAAAGGGTGTCTGGGATTTCAGTCACCTTCCATCACCTCAACAGCCAGAATCCCCTCTGATTTTTACAGTAAGATTTTCTTGGGAACTCCTCTTCTCTGGGCTGAGAAGCCCCCATATGGGGCCTCTCTTCTTCAGGGAGCCTCTGCAGTCTCACTCTCTCAGTGTTTCTCCATCACTCACCGGTGTGGGTCCAGCCCAATTCACAACTTTGTCCCTCCTACCAACTTCAATGTGGCTCCCTCTTTATATTATCAGATGTACACATTATGATCTGCTGAACTTCAGCTGATTCTCTACATTGATTATATTTTAGAATTAGGTTGTAATTTTAATGCAGACCTCAGAGGAAGTGAACCCTGCTTTTACCTTGTCTGCCATCTTGACCCCAAGACCTGAGTGTCTTTATTTTTATTTGATAAATGTGGCAAGTCATCTTCCAGGTATTTTTTTTCACCTTTTACTTTTGAAACTTTCTGTACATCTTTCAGGTTCTAATCTATTTCATGGTTAGAAACATATTTTTTACTTAGTTCTTATTTCTCACAACAGTCAGTCGATCTTTGTGCCCAGCCCATCCTACCAGCCTGAGGTGAGGCTACCTCATCTATGGAAGACTCTCAGGTTATTGCAGCAATCTGCTGAGACCATTACCTCTTCAATAATAGCATGTTTCTCCAGTATTTTGTTCTGAAGTGGATCTGTTGCTTTTGTGACATTATTTATACTAAGATGATGAATCATTACTTCACTTTTTAAGTGTTTATTTCATATTATCCTGAATCAGTAAGTATATTTAGTTGTCAGTAATAGAAACCAACTCTAACTGATCTCAATGGGAAAAGAATTTATCAAAAGGATATTGAGTGACTCAGAGAAATGCCTAGAGGTCTGGAGAATCTGGCTCAAAACAATATCCTAAATCCCTGCACAGGCCAAAGAGGATTCTGCTGCCACCAGCCCCAAGCACCAAACACAGCACTGTACCACCTATGCTGGTCTCTGGAAAGCCAAGGGTTCTCTCAATACCTGCTTCTTTAAGCCACTACTCCCAGGTCCAGTGTGGAAGGAGTGTGTCTGAGTCATTGAGCCTCTGTTGGGTGCACATGTCCTACCTGCAAGGGAAACTTGGAAAGTCTAGATCAGACATTGAAAGTTGCCTTATTGGAAAGTGAACCTTTCCTACCACCAAGACTCATAAAGTGGAGATTTCTCTACATGTAAAAAGGGAATTCAGAGGCTGAGTGACATAAAATGATAATTAGTATCCCCAGTAAATTACCCAGATCAGCATTTTGCAAAGGAGATAGCCAAAAAATATTTGTTGTTGGTATGATTAATATTGGACACTCAAAATATGTTGCTAAGTTTTTAAAACTCATTGTAGCTCCAATCTGGAAAATATTTGAAAGAGTTACATTATACATTCGATTGCCTAGATACTATAATTTCAAAGACAAATAAATCAAACCTCCTGAGCTCTAGGGGCTTCAGGTGAGAAAGGCCTACTGGTCAAATATGCAATGCAATCTGAGAAATGTTTAGATGCAGGGGAAAAAAGGAAAGTAATATGGGAAATAATATAAGAGAAGTTTTAGCTCAGGACAGGGAGTGGGGCAATTTCACAGAGGATTTTACTGGAGCTCACTTTTGAGGGAAGCAGGTAGATTTGTTCATTAATATATTGAACCCAGAGGTGACAATGAACTGGTCACACAAGCTGAACTCAGGAAACAATATCCATAGAGAAGTGTTCATAATGAGGAGTGAATGGTCTAGTGAGAATGCGAGAGAGGAATGCTTTTGGTAAACATACACATGATATTCTTTAAGGTAAATAACACCTAATTTATGCAAATGAGACTTTAGTGGAATGTACTAATTTGGCCATGATATGTGACTTGAAGAAAAATTCTGAGAAGTTATCAATGACTCTAGCAGGTATTTAAAGTAAATAATATTCAGGAACATGAAGAACTGCCTGAGGTTGCAAGTCCTTGCTTTATTTCACAAAACAAGGTCATTGCACAAGGATGTAGAAATCAGTGCTCCTCAAACTACATATAAACTATACTGAAAGTGGTCTATATCCACATGGTTCAATAAAAATATGATTAAAGCCACATATACAATTTTTTTTTATTTTCTAGTAGCCACATTAAAAAAGTAAAAAGAGTCTACGGCTATGCCATCCTGAATGTGCCCGATATCATCTGATCTCAGAAGCTAAGCAGGATCAGGCCTGATTAGTAGGTGGATGGGAGACCACCTAGGAAGACTAGGTGCTATAGGCTTTTAAAAATATATAAAAAGTAAAAAGAGAGAGAGACATCAAAATGGCATAGATGATAGAGGCTTTGTTCATCTGCTCTAACGACCACATCAAAGTTGTGACAAAAACAGAGAAAACAGCAAACAGAGTTGCCTGCAGTCTAAATAAACAAGCCCTACAACTAAAAAGAGAAATAAGAAATCACTCTACTACAAGAGTAGGTAGAACGAGGTGAGGATGCAAGGCTATCCCATCCCCAGCGGCCGAGTGGGACAGAGGCTACGGCAGCCACAGATGCCTCTTAAAGGGGTCGTGTCTGAAACTGGACTTCCACAGTGATAGACTCGCTCATTCCGAGCACCAGCGCTGGGCTGTCTGCTCAGGGGAACATCAAAGATTCACAGGAGGATGCTGAGTTGTCAGAGTGATGGTCAGAGTTGAGGCTTTCTCCCAGCAGAAGTATTGGTGATATCCATTGTTCCTTTGTAGAGCCCTCCTCACTCCCAGTGTGCAGACCACAGTGCCACCATAGCTGAGATGTCATCAAACTGGATAACAGAGGTCGCTCTGCCCAGAAGATTCCCTAATGCTCTGCCTCCCCCAGCTCACGACCCTACCCAAGCCACATTCAATTGTGTCCTTGACAAATCCTGTGCAACCTACAGAGCAAGCTCCAATACCCACACTGGCAACTGCTGATCTCAGTTTCTGGTGTGGTTTCTTGAAGCAACTGTAAGTACAACTTGTGGATTGCTTGCTTAATCTTAACAGGTGGCCCTGGAGGGGAACAGGTTGGGCTAAAATTGGCCTGCAGCTGAAATCCTCTCAGGGCTGTGCTGCTGGGCATCTACTAAACAAAGCTATGCCAATAAGACCAGGTGACTTAAGTGTTTTGCTTAGTACATAGAAACAGGAACAGTAAAGCAGCCAAAATGGGAAGACAAAAAAGCAGAAACCATATGAGAGAACAGAAGCGAGTCAAGCAACCTAACAGATGCAGATTCAAATCACTTGTTATAAAGATGCTCAATGGACTTAGGTGAAGTGTAGATGAATTTAGTGAGAACTTTAACAGAGATAAAAAATAAAAACATAAAATGGAAATGGAAATTATAAAAGGGAACCAGACAGAAATGAAGAATACATTATCTGAGATAAAGAATATATTAGAGGAAATCTACAGAGTGGATAAAGAGAATCGAACCACCAATATAGAGAATGAGGAAGTCAAGGACACGCAATCAGGATGGCAAGATAAAAGAATCCAAGACTATAATAATAAATTAAGGAGCCTAGGGGACAATATTAAAGGTAAAAATATCCATGTCATAGAGGTACCTGAAGGAAAACAAGATGTTGAAGAGCTATTTGAAGAAGTAATGACGGAAAACGTCCCTAAACTGGTGAAGGAAATAGACATATAACTCCAAGAAGCTCAGAGAGTGCCAAGAAAGAGGAACCCAGAGGCCCACATCAAGACACATTATAATTAAAATGCCAAAGGTTAAATACAAAGAGTATCTTAAAAGCAGCAAGAGTAAAGTAGTTAGCTACCTACAAGGGAGCACTCATAAGACTGGCAGCTGATTTCTCAAAAGAAACTTTGCAGGACAGAAGAGCTTGGCACAAAATATTCAAAGTGATGAAAACCCAGCATCTATAACTGGGAATACTTTATCCAGCAAAGCTATCATTTGGAGTTAAAGGACAGATAGAGATCTTCCCAGACAAATATAAACTAAAGGAATTTATCAACACCAAGCCAGTATACAGGAAATGTTGAAGGGATATCTTTAAGAAAAAGAATGTATCAAATCATGAATAAGAAATGGAAATAATCACATATCTATCAATGACTACCTTAAATGAAAAAGATTAAGTGCTCCAACCAAACGATAGCATGGCTGAATAGATAAGAAAACAAGACCCCTACATATACTGCCTACAAAACACTCACTTCAGATTAAAAGACACACACAGGCTAAAAGGAAGAAGATGGAAAATGATATTGCCTTGATGGGCCTGGAAGGTATTGCGCTAAATGAACTAAGTCAGATAAAAACAAATATCAAATGATTTCACATACATTCAGAATCTAAAGAACAAAATACACAACAAAACACTAAAAACAGAAACAAACTCATAGCTACAGAGAATATTTTGAGGGCTACTAGATAGAAGATGGGTTATGGGGGATGGTGTAAAAGGAGGAAGGGATTAAGAAATACAAATGAATAGTTACAAAATAGTCATGGAGTTATAAAATGTAGCTTAAGAAAAATAGTCAACAATATTGTAACAAATATGTAAGGGGGAAGAGAGGTACTAGATTTAGTTGAGTGATCACTTGAGCTCTTATCACTATACTGTACAACTGAAACTAATATATTATTGTATGCCAACTATAACTGAAAAAAACTCATTGAATTGTACAGTGTAAATATGAGCAACTAATTGTTATTATATTTCAATAAAGCTGGAGGGAAAAAAAAAGTAAAAATGAAAGCATCTATATTTTCAAGATGTTAGTTCTTCACAACTTTATCTATAGATTCGATGCAATCCCAATCAAAATCCCCATAAGTTAGTTTGTGGATATCAATGAACTCTCTCTAGAGTTTATATGAAGAAGCAAAGGACCCAGAATAACCAACACAATATTAAAAGAGAAGGACAAAGTTGGAGAATAGATGCTACCCAATTTCAAGACACAATGGAAAGCTACAGTAATCAAGATAGTGTGGTACGGTAATAGAATAGACAAATAGATCAATGGAATAAAATAGAAAACCCAAAAATAGGCCTACATAGAGTCAATTGATCTTTGGCAAAGGAGCAAAGGCAATACAATGGAGAAAAGATAGTCTTTTCAACATATGATGCTGGAGGAGCTGCATACCAACATGCAAAAAAAAAATGAATCTAGGAAGAAAATGTATACCCTTCACAAAATTAACTTGAAATAGTTCATAAACCTAAATGTAAAGTGCAAAACTATAAAACTCCTAGAAGATAACACAGGAGAAAATTTAGTTGATCACATGCATGATGATGACATTTTAGATACAACAACAAACTCACGATCCATGAAAGTAATAATTGGTAAGCTGCTTCATTAAAAATTTTTAAAAACCTATGCTCTGCAAAAGGCATTGTCAAGAGAATAAGAAGACAAGTCACAGACTGGGAGAAAATACTTGCAAAAGACACATCTGATAAAGGATGTGTCAAAATATACTAAGAACTTTTAAAATATATTGAAAACTTTTATTCAAAATATACTAAAAATTTTAACAATAAAAAAATAAAAAAATTTAATTAAAAAATGGAATGAGGACCTGAATAGACAGCTTACCAAAGAAGATATACAGATGGCAAATAAACATATAAAAAATGCTCCACATCTTATATCATTAAGGAAATGTAAATTAAAACAACAGAGATATCATTGCCCACCATTAGAATGGCCAAAATCCAGAATACTGATAATACTAAATGCTGTTGAAGATGTGGAGCAACAGAAACTCTTATTTATTGCTGGTGGGAATGCACACTGATACATCTATTTTGAAAGACAGTTTGTTGGTTTTTCACAAAACTAAACATACTCTTACTGTACAATCCAGGAATTATATCACTTGGTATTTACCCAAAAGAGTTGAAAATGTATGTCCATGCAGAAATCACACAGATGTTTATAGTAGTTTATTCATAATTGCCAAAACTTGGAAGCAACCAAAATGTCCTTCAGTAGGTGAATAAATAATTAAACTGTGATAGAACCAGACAATGAAATATTATTCAGCACTTAAAAGAAATGAGCTCTCAAGCATTGAAAAGACATGAAGGAAACTTAAATGCATATTACTAAGTGAAAAAAGCCAATCAGAAAAGGCCACATACTTTATGATTCCAATTATATGACATCCTGGAAAAGGTGAAACTATGGAGACAGTAAAAATATCAGTGGTTTCCAGTGGTTATTGGGGAAGGAGATGGATAGGCAAAGCACAGAGGTAGGGGGCAGTGAAACTACTATGTAGGATATCATAACAGTGGATGAATATCATTATACATTTGTCCAAACTCATAATATACAACACCAAGAGTAAACCCTAGTGTAAACTATGGACTTTGAATGACAACGATGTGTCAATATAAGTTCATCAATTGTAACAAATATACCATTCTGATGGGAGATGTTAATAATGTGAGAGCTATGCATGTTGGAGAGCAGGGGTATATGGGAACTTGCTATACTTTATGCTTCATTTACTGTTAACATAAAACTGTTCTAAAAAGTAAAAAGTATTTAAAAGTAAAAAGAGGAATTTGGAAACATGGCAGAGTGAGCGATGTCTCCAGATCTCTCCCCTTGAAACAACAGTAAGCTGAACATCTAAAACTCAAAAAAAAAAATACCACTCAAATTGCACACCAGCATGCCTGAGCATGGGATCTGTGCATAAGAGCTACAACAGGTCAAACTGCAGGTTTCAGTCAATGGACTTGGAGAAATAAAGAAGCTGCCTCTCACAGCTGGCAGAGCTACCTATAGGAGGAGGGGGAGGGGAGAAGGTGCCATGAGATCCCTAACAGATGGCCTGGAAGTGCTGTGAGCTCCCCATGGCCGGCTGGTGGCAGGGCCCAGTTATCAGGGCAGAAAGCAGAGAAACAACAATTGATGTTTATTGGCCATGGTTGCAAAACTGATGCTGAACCAAAGCCCCTACCCCCAAACCAGAAGGCCTCTCCCCCCATACCCTCCAAGATCGATCACCACAGAGCCCCGGGGGAATCTGAACAAACACTACCAAAACTGTTGCTAACACTGACAGGGACTAAAACTGAGGATAGCGAGCATGATTAAATATCTATCAGAAAATAAAAAGGCATTATTAAAACTTTATATAAAGCAGGGATCCAAAAGGCTTAGATACCACTTACATGAAACCAAACAAAAAGTGAATTCTTTGCAACAGGCTTAAAGAGAACCCTTTAAATAATAAATCTTCTTACTGAAAAAACAGCAGAATACATTTCCATTAATGCCCAGGAGGAGAAATAGTTCAATAAACACCATGAACAACCAAAGTAACAAGGCATCTCAGAAAGAGAAATATCTCCAGAGAACAAGCTTACAGGAATAGAAATATGTAACTTAAATGATGAGACTTCATAATGGTACTTCTGAAAAAACTCAGTGAGTTCTTAAACAAGTTATATCAATAATTTCAGGAATTGAAAAAACACCTAGATGAGCAGAGCAAGGAGATTGAACCCTCAAAAAGAAAAGAATAGGTCTTCTAGATATTAAAAAAAAAACACTGCAAGAGTTAAAAAATGGAAACATAAGTTACCAGAAAACAAAAGATAAAATGGCTATAAGAAGACCTCCTATTTCAATAATCACCTTAAATGTAAATGGACTAAATTCACCAATAAAAAGACACAGAGTTGAAGATTGGATCAAAAAACAAAACCCAATCATATGCTGCCTCCAGGAAACACATCCCAACTCTAAAGACAAATATAGACTCAAGGTGAAAGGGTAGAAAATGATATTTCAAGTAAATGGCATTTAGAGGATAGTGGGAGTAGCAGTATAAAATAGACTTCAAAATAAAAAAGGGAAGGACAGATACTCAGGGATACTTAATCATGATAAAGGGAATCATGCACCAAGAAGGCATAACACTTATTAATATCTATGTTCCCAGTCAGGAAGCTTCTAAATACATAAAGCAATTACTAACAGAACTAAAGGGAAAAACAGACAAAAACAGTATTGTAGTAGGGGACCTAAATACCCCACTGTTAAATATGGACAGATCATCCAAACAGAAATTCAATGAGGAAGTCATATCCTTACATCACTCATTAGACCAACTGGACATAATTGACATTTACAGAGCCTTCCATCTCAAAGAGCTGCTTATACATTCTTCTCTAGTGCATATGGAACATTCTCAAGAATCGACCACATACTGGGACACAGAGATAGCCTCAACAAATATAAGAGGGTTGAAATCATACTGACCATATTTTTTGAAAATAATGCTTTGAAACTAAAGTCCAACTGCAGAAAGAAATCAGAAAGAACCAAAAATACATGGAGATTAAACAAAATGCTAACTGAAGAATAACTGGGTCAAAGAAGAAATAAAAAGAGGAATCAAGAAATGATAATGATAGTACAACATATCAAAACTTTCAGGACACAGCAGAGCAGTCATAAGAGGAAAGTTCGTATTGTTACAGGCCTACCTTCAAAACCAACAATGAGCCCAAAAGAAACCTATCGCTTTATATTAAAAAAAAAACTAGAAAAGGAAGAACAAATGAAGCCCATAATCAGTAGAAGGAAAAAAAATTAAAATTAGAGCAAAAATAAATAAAATTGGGAAAAAAAACAATAAAACATAAATGTAACAAAGAGCTAATTCTTTGAAAAGGTTAATAATATTGGCAAACTCCTGGCTAGACTCACTAATGAAAAAAGAGAAAAGACACCAATAAACAAAATCAGGGATGAAAGAGGGGAAATTATGACTGATATGGCAAAAATACAAAGGATCATACAAGAATATTATGAAAAAGTATATAATACCAAATTTAATAACCTAGAAGAAATGGACCAGTACTTAGAAAAATACTACCTTCCTAGACTGAATTGAGAAGATCTGGAAATTCTAAATAGACCGATCCACAGTGTGGAAGTTGAAACAATCATCAAAAACCTACGAAAAAGTAAAAGTCCAGGGCCAGCTGGCTTCACCAGTGAATTCTACCAAACATTCAAAGAAGATTTAATACCTATTCTCCTCAAACTCTTCAAAAATTTCAAAGAGGAGGCAATACTTTCCATTAATTTTATGAGGCCAATATTTCTCTGATACCAAAACTGATAAAAAAATAACACAAAAAAAGCAAACTACAGAGCAATCTCTCTCATGAACACAGATGCAAAAATCCTAAATAAGATACTAGTGAACCAAATAAAGCAACATATTCAAAAGATTATATACCACGTTCATGTGGGCTTCATCTCAGAGGCATAGAGATGGCTCAACATACACAAATCAATTAATGTGATACACCACATAAACAAATTAAAAAAGAAGAATCACGTAATCATATCAATAGATGCAGAAAAAACCTTTGACAAGACATAGTATTCATTTACGATCAAAACAATTCACAAAATCAGTATAGAAGAAAAAAACCTTAACATAATAAAGGCCATCTATGACAAACCCTAGATCAACATTGTACTTAATGGTGAAAAACAAAAAAGCTTCCCTCTAAGATCAGGAACAAGGCAAAGCTGTCCACTACTGCCACTCTTATTCAAAGTAACATTGTAGGTCCTAGTGAGTGCAATCAGACAAAAGAAAGATATAAATGGCATTCAAATAGGAAATGAAGAAGTCAAACTGTCACTATTTGTGGATGACATGATTCTCTATATAAAAAACCCTAAAAACTCTACAAGAACACTACTGGAAACAATAAGCAAATACAATAATGTCTCTGGATACAAAATCAACATTCAAAAGTCCATAGCATTTCTGTACTATAATAACAAAGTGTCAGAAAAAGAAGTGGAAAATATAATTCCTTTTACAATTGCAACAAAAAGAATAAAATTCTTAGGAATAAATTTAACAAAACGTGAAGGACCTATATAATGAAAACCACAAGACCCTATTTAAAAAAACCGAAGAAGATACAAAGAAATGGAAAGATATTCAGTGTTCTTGGATTGGAAGAATCAACATAGTTATAATGACCATATTACCTAAAGCATTATACAGATTTAATGCAATCTCCATCAAAATCCCATTGGCATTTTTTTAAAAAATAGAACAAAAAATCATCAGATTTGTATGGAAGCACAAAAGACTCAAATTGCCAAAGCCATCCTGAGAAAAAAAGAACAAGGCTGGAGGCATCACTTTGCCTGACTTCAAATTATACTACTAAGAGACAGTAATCAAAACAGCATGGTATTGGCAACAAAACAGATATGTAGACTAGTGGAACAGAATCTAGAGTCCAGAAGTAATTTCATATTTATATGAGCAAATAATTTTTTATAAAAAAGTCAAAAACATACAGTGGAGAAAGAAAAGCCTCTTCAGTAAATGATGCTAGGAAAACTAGAAAGCTATCTGCAAAAGAATGGAACTAGACTGTTGTCTATCACCACACACAAAAATTTACTCAAAATGGATTAAGGACCTGAATATAAGACCTGAAATAATCAAATGCAGAGAAGAAAACATAGGAACTAAACTCAAGTACCTTGGACTTAAAGAGGATTTTATGAATTTGACCTCAAAAGCAAGGGAATTAAAAGCAAAAATAAATGAATAGGACTACATCAAACTAAAAAGCTTCTTCTCAGCAGAAGAAATCATCAACAAGGTAAAAAGACAACCATCTGAATGGAAAAATATTTTTGTAAGCAACACCTCCAACAAGGGCCTAATATCCAAAATATACAAAGAACTCATACAGCTCAATAACAACAAAAGAACAAATGATCCAATTAAATAATGGTGAGAGGACCTGAACAGACACTTCTCCCTAGAGGATATACAAATGGCCAAGAAATATTTGAAAAGATGCTCAACATCACTAGCTATTAGGGAAATGCAAATTAAAACCACAATGATATACCATCTCACACTTGTTAGAATAGCTATAATCAACAGGACAAGCAATAATAAATGTTGGAGAGGATGCGGAGAAAAAGGAACCATCATGCATTGCTGGTGGGACTGAAAATTGGTATAGCAACTATGGAAAACAGTATGGAGGTTCCTCAAAAAACTAAGAATTGATCTACTATATGATGCAGCAATCCCCCTAGCGGGTATTTACCCAAAAGCCTTGAAAACTCATATTCGAAAAGGTATTTGCACACCAAGTTCTTAGCAGCATTATTCACAGTGGCTAGGACTAGAAAGAAACCGGTGTCCTATAATAGATGATTGACTAAAGAATCTGTGGTACATATATACAATGGAATATTACTAAACTTAAGAAGAGATGAAATGTTGCCATTTACGAAAACATGGATGGACCTCGAGATAATCATGCTAAGTGAAATAAACCAGATAGAAAAGTTGAAAATCACATGATATCATTTTTATGTGGATTTAAACCTAAAAGCAACAAATGAACAGAACAAACAGAGACTCATGGACATGGACTGTAGACTACTAGTTCCAAGAGGGAGGAATGGGTAATTGGATGGTTAAATGGGGTCAAATATTGGATGGTAGTGGGTGGGTGAAGTGGGTAAAGGAGATCAAATATATGGTAGCTGAAGAAAACTGGACTTTGGGTGGTAAACACAATAGAATGTAAAGATGTCAAATTATAATGTACACTTGAAAATTGTATAATGTATTAACCAATGTTACCCCAATAAACTTAATAAAAAATTTAATTAAAAAGGAACAGGTGATCTTAATTTTATAATATATGTCAACTCAAAATATGAAAAATATTATCATTGCAATATATAAAAACATTATTAATGAGATATTTTCTATCTTTTATCACACTAAGTCTTTAAAATTCAGTGTATAGTCAACATTTACAGGCATCTCAATTCACACTAGCCACATCTCAAGTGCTAATTAGCCACATGCAACTAGTGGCTACCATACTCAACAGTGCAGGTCTATACCCTATTCGAGAAAATGAGTTCAGTGATTATACACTTGGGTATCTTTGCAATGTCAAATTGATATGAAAGTTTTCAAAAACTTACTCTCAATTTTTAATGTATCATTGACCAGCAGTGAATAGTTCACCAACCACATAGAATGGACTATACTTTGAGCAGCTGCTCAAATATAGTTTGAGCAGCTGCTCCAGATATCAGTAAAATAACTGAAAACATGATGGACATGGAATCTTAAGAATTATTTGTTCAGGGTGGAACAAAACTAAAGCTTGCAAGGGGCTCTTATGTTGGGGAAGAGTAAATCAAGTATAAACTTATTTCTTTCTTTGCTCTGCCACCTGACCCTATGCAAACGGAAGTGGAAAATACCAAATAAACCTCAGAATAGGTAGTTTCACACAGCTATCAATACCTACTATTAAATTTTCCAAGAGGCTTGGAAATGGATTTTAAAAAACACTTAAAGTGATATTTCAATAGGTAAAACAAAATCAATTGTTTTCAAATATAGCTTTGAATGGAGACAAATAAAAGAATTCTCTTAAGTAACACTGGTGGTTCCAGGGAAATGGCCTTGTTTATAGATGTATTAAAACCATCACAAACCTGTAGGGAATCATTTTTCTGAGAAACAGTTTCCTTGGAAATAAATAAACAAAACTTATTTATTCTGAAAGAGGAGGCAAAATTCACATACAACAGCTTCAAACAGCAACTTTCAACCTAAATGAAACAGAGAAGCTTCATCTCTGAAAACCAGTTATAGCACAGCAAATCAGTGCTCAGGGAAAATGTTCAAAATACAAAGGAAATTTCAATGGAAAATCAGGATTAAATGATGAAGATTAAAATGCCCAACAAGTAACCATTAAAAAGCACTCTCCAGTTGAGAATAACCAAATTTAACAGGTCTTCAGTCTGCAGACCCTATAACATCAAAAACAAGTCAACATCACTTTGTGCATATACAGTTATATATAGTTAACTCCTAAATAGCTAATGAATTACAGCCCCGAGTGATTTGCCTAACTGATGACCTGGTACTTGGATAAGTACACAAAAGCCAGAATCAAACTTCAACCTAATGATTATTATGGACTGAATTGTTTTTCCCCAAAGTTCATTATTTGAAGCCTTAACTCCTCTCCCTCTCCCTCTCTCTTTCTCTCTCTCTCCTTAAGCATGTGCACAGAAGAAAGGCCATATGTATGCCAGGAAAAGGGGCACTCACCAGAAATTAATTCTGTTGGCACCTTGATCTTGGACTTCTAGACTCCAAAAGATGATTAACTGAGAAAATGAATTTCTGTTATTTAAAACATCCTGTCTGTGATATCTTGTTATATAGCAGGCCAAGAAGACTAACACAGAGATATTTTGGAAGTCCACAGTATACAAAGGTATTCCAGACCATCTTTTGAGTCATAATACACACAGCAGCAGCTAGTTGATTCAGCTGTTATAATGATGAGTAAACAAAGTGTGTGTGTGTGTGTGTGTGTGTGTGTGTGTGTGCATGCACATGTGTGCACATGCTATCTGATGGTGATAATCAGTCACAGGTGTTTTAGGCCTAATCAATTGGTAAGAATTTTGCCCTGTAAGAATAAGAGAAACTATTCCTGCCAATTAAAAAGTTCACTATCTAGTTAGGAAAACTAATATGTATTAAATACTTTATTATTCTCACTTGTGTTCTTCACACAATAGGAATTCTCTTTTTAAGATACAAGACCAGTGCTTCCTTCACAAGAATTGGACAACAAAGGAGTATCATTTGGTGCCATTTGTCCTGAAATGGTCCCAAAAGATTTTCTTCATGTAATTCTTCTAATTACCAGAAATATCTGAATACACAGAGTACCAGAATAGCCAAAGTAGTTCTTTAAAACCAAAGTGATGATAGTAAAAATACTAATGAGATAAGAATTGTGTCATGTGCTCTAATGCATTTGATCACAGAATGTTAAAACAGAACTTTAAAACATTATAACTAAACTTAAAGATCAAATGGTCCAAACGTCCAAGTTTACAACCCAGGCTTCTAAATTCTTGAAAAACTTCTCAAGAATATTAAGTGTACACAGGCTTTAAATTGTCAAAAGGAAGATTTTTTTTTGAGACAAATGTCAGAGAATGAGGAAGAAGAAAAAGGAAAGTAACACATATTGAGTATCCAAAGTGCCAAGAAGTGCAGTGCTAAATATCTAACATTATTCATCTTATTTAAATGCTTTTATGTACCCCTTAAGAGGAAATGTGTTATTTACACCATTCTAAAGATGGAAAAACAAAGGATCAGAGTGCATAAATGACTTGCATAAGATAAAATAAAATAGTCAGAACCAATGTTTTGATCTACTTCCATCCAATTCTGAAGACCTCACTCTGCTTTTACAGCCTCAAATACACCTCCAGCTTAATTTTTAAGCACACTTCAGGGTCAAAAAATTCCCAGTGGTAAGCCCATCTCAAAAATAAAGTCCCTGAGAAAATCACCCAGATCCCCCTTTAGAGCAAAGCACTCATCACCAAGAGTATTGGTTGCTGAAAATTCCCAGCTGTGTCCTTCCCCAGGATTTTCTCTCAGTAGACAAGAACAGCCCCAAATTATTCCCATTTCTTCAAGGACATTCATATCTAAGGACTAGTTCTGGGGTTTGGGGTACAAAGGTCCAGCCTCATTGCCTCAATTTGGGGCAACTCTGAAGAACCATGTCAGTTTCAGAGCTCCCACAGGATTAGCTGAGGCCTCTGTTGTGACTGTATGGCAGCTCAATTCCTCTCTCTGCCTAATCCTGCTTCCCTCATTCCCTTACAAATGCTGATCTTGAGGGCACCTCCCCACCCCTGGAAAAAACTGGGAACTCAACCTAAGAAATATATCATATTTAACTTTACCAAAAGTTTTATATAATGCTTTTGAAACAATGTGGAGAAAATGTTCTCTTAGCAGCTGCTACATAAGAATCACTCCCTCCTGATGAGAAAATAAGTTGATAAGTCCTTTGGTGGTGGGTAGGGGGAATGAGAGTTTCAATGGGCATGGCTGGTTAACAAGTTAGGGTCACTAATTGGCTGAGATAATTAAGGAACATTCAAGGACTGAGGGGAACTTAGCAAGATCAAGTGCCACATGAAGAGAAAAATGAAAAGAATATCCTGGGCATTGGGGCAACAGAGACTAGAAATAGAGGAGCTTGGAGATAAGCAAAACATCCCAAGATTTTAAGTTATTTGCAGTGAGGTGTACAATTTAACTCTCCTCTACAGCCCCTGCAAAATTTTCAATGAATTGGACACTGTTTACTGTGTGTGAGTAGATTCCCCTTGGGGGGCTCAGAGAGGCTGTTGTGGAGATATCTGGTACATGGACTTCAGTTTTAATAAAAAGGGCCAAGTTCTATCTCAGGAAATGGTAACACAAACTCTCAGCATCCCAGGAGACAATTTATTGAAAGAGAAGCTGCGTCAGTACACACACAAAAAACAGCAAATTAAAAACAACAGCATGCCATTTTCACTACCTGTTAAGCAAAGTAATTTTTAATGAAATTACCAATACAGGGAAAGAAAGTGCATAGAAATTGACTCTTCTATACTATTTGAAAGATTGTATGTTGTCATAATCTTTCTAAAGGGCAATGTGGTAATATAGAGCAAGAAGCTTTTGCTTATCCATGCTCTATGACCCACTAATTAGCCATTAGAAAACATATCCCAAAAACTTTATGTACATGAAAATATATTGGAACATTATGTACAGTAACTAAAAACTACTCAAGAGTCATAAATATTTAAGTAAAGTATGTTACATTACCAGAAATTCTTTCTTCAAAGAACATTCAATAAGATTGGAAAGTCCTTGTGATAATGTAAAGTGAAAATATATGTACATCAGTTATTTATCCAGGTTGTATCCTTAAACATGAGTAACTTGCTTTTTCTCATTTATATTAAACAAATTATCTATTCAACCCCTAAGCACCTGCCTGGTTGTATAAATTATAGAACAAATAAAATCATTCCTCCATATTTTCCAAATATATGAAAGAAAAAATTCCTATGTAGTCTAATTGTTGGATGATCTTATTCAATATTTCACTAAAGGAAATGTGGTTATGACATCCAAAGAATAAAGAGCCATGATCACTGTTTTCCTGTGGAGAAACCTTCCTAGTTTTCCCCTAAGACTTAACTCGAGGGTTTTAATTTCCTTCCTGACATGTCAAACACTAATAGAGAAGTTGTTAGAAAGAGAGGCATGTTCACGTTTTCACTTTCACTTTGCCCTTAACTTTTCTATGAAATGTGTGAGAGCTCAGGCTGTACATAAACAAAAAGCTCATCAAAGTGATGAGCAACTTTCCCTAAATAAAAAAGCAGTCTTCCTCCACAGAGAAACATGTTACCCCTCCAGGAATAATAGAAAACAAACAAAAAATATATATCATTAGCTTTAAATAACACTTTGTTACTTCTACCAAAAGTGAGATGAGACAGCATTTCTACCCTTCATTACATCACACTCTACTAGGAAAACTTTATATGTAAACAAACAATTATAAAATAATGGGATAAATATTATACAAAGAAGTAGAGACAAAAGGTGATGGGACCATAAAGAGTTTGCCTTTGTGTTCTCAGTGCTTCGTTCTGGGCTTATACAAGGTACCTGATATATTTTTCTAGTAAATAGAAGAATGGATGACAGAATTGAAAGATGAATTAATGATGGAATAGAAAATGTTTACACATGAACTTGACCTTGAAGGAAATGTAGGCTGTAATAAATATAACCATAATATTTTTCACATCCTCGCATTAAAAAATCGAGTCTATTTGCTCACTCCTTAAATCTGGACTGGCTTGTATCTTGCTTTGACCAATAGAATGTGGTGGAAGTGACACTGTGTGAGTTCTAGAGCCTAGACCTCAAGGGACCTTGTAGCTTGCACCTTTGATTTCTTTGAATGTTCCTGCTGTAAGGAAGCCTAGACTGGACTTCTAAATGATGAGAGTCATTACCAAGAGTCAGTTCCCAAACCCAAGATATGCAAGGCCATCTTAGATTTTCCAGGTCCAGCTGAGCTGCCAGATGACTGCACAAGCAATTCCAGGTAAGACCACCCAGTTAACCCACGTGTTTGTGAAAAATAATGAATTGTGTTGTTTCCAGTTTTTGGAGTGGTTTGTTACACAACAATAGAAAACTAAGACTTAGGCATTAACTGGGAAAGGAAGAAAGGAAAAAGGGAGGGAGGGAAGGAGGAAGGAGAGAAAGAGAGATGGAGGAAAGAGAATAAACATAAAAGAAAAAAGAAGTCTGTTCCAAACAAAGGAAAGAACAAATGCAATGTTGCAGAATGTGGAAGAATACAATGTATTTGGAGAATGATGTTTAGGAAATTGTGAGAACTCTGAGTGACAGAAGTATAGAATTCTGGTTTGATCAAAACCAGATTATGAAGAGCCTTGTTTGCTAAGTTAGGGAATATGAGCACTTATGGTACATCAGGGCACTAGGCTAAGCATTTCACATGTATTTAATCCCTGAGAGGTGGGCACTATCATTATAAGCATTTTTCAGAAAAGATGTTATGGCTTAGAAAAGTCATAGGCTAGCAAGTTGTAGTGCACAACTCGTGCACAGGGCTCAGGCTGTCCTACGTTCTAGAAGCCCAGCTCCACCATTTAGTATAGGGCAAGTCACAGAGCTCATAGCAAGGAGTGAATCTGGAATGGGAGCTCAAGCTGACTGATTAGATGCAAGCATTTTCCACTAAGAATGTCTGCCTTCCATGACAAGCCTAGACAGTAGCATAGACCTAGCCTCCAAGGGGCCCATTCCACAAATGCAGTGGCTGAGAGCAGTAAGAGGTAAGATCAGGGGATAGAAAAGGAGCTGATAGGAGAAGTGGGGATGATTTGGAAGTTTCTAGATTGGGAAACTGGGCCAATGTGGTGCTGTTACCAAAGGTGGGGAATGTTAGGTAAGAAGGAGTTTTGAGGAGAATTCAAATGAGTTCAGCATTGGACATTTTAAGCATGGAAGAATTATTTATTTATTTTTTAAACATGGAGTGCCACAGAATATTATCCCTCTCTTGGATTTCATACTTGAAGAAAAAGAAAAAAGCTAGTAAAGACAATTTATATCAGCAATTGAAGGTAAAGAATATAGAATTTAGACCCCCAAATATAAAACTAAGGCCTGAAATATGAAATTTCATATATGGAACAGACCTTAAGATTCATGCACATCAACCTCCTCAATTTATAGATAAATAAATTGAGGTTCAGAAAGGTTAAAAATTTTGCCCAAAGTCACACATCCAGTGTAATGCAATAAGGTTCATTTGCCAAATCATAAATTGCCAAGAATTTTTTTGTTCTTTCTCTTACTTGTAAATGCATGAACATTTTAAACCCCCAAACAAGAACGGCAGCTATTTGAGGAAGAACCAAAAAAAGCCCCACCATGGTTTGTGCTATGCATGCAGCTCTGAAGGAGCCGTTATCAAATCACTGCAGTTGCCATAGCTCAGCTCACATCCTACATAAATCTCCTGACAGCAGCAAAAACGTAGCACTATGAACCAGCTTATTTTGAACACTGTTCAGAACCAGAGAGGGGAGCAGACAGAAGCCATCATTTATCATTTGAGACAAAAAGCAGTCAGTGGGAAAATCTGATTTTCAATCATTTAAAGGATATTAAAATGAAAAAGAGACCCTAAGAGATGTGTCTGAGGAGGCTTTTTTAAAAAATGAAAACAGCACATGGTGGGCTTAATTACTGTAATGGATGTAGATCAGATGTGATGTTCAATCTATACACCAAGGGAGAGTATAAAAGATCTGTGGCTCACTGATTCCCCTCACTCAACTCCAGCTCAATATTATTTTATTAGCTTGTTATTGATATTTTGATTCATGGAGTAGTGATAAAATTCAGTACATAAGCATGAACACAGAAGTGATTATTTGAATAACCAAAAAACACCCTAACATAATGATAATATGGGTGGCATCATCAAGTCCCTTAGACCATCACAATATATTTTTTTAACTCTAGGGAAATAGAAAAATGAGAGAAGGAAGTGTGGGAAGTGAGTAAGTCAGTATGGGGGAGCCAAATAGAAATAAATATTTATTTGGGGTCTTTTTTCAATAAAATACATATTTGTCCCCAAGTTAATTTCAAAATCAATTGCTTGAAATTAAAGTACCCGAGAAGCTCAAGACCTCATGAACAGCAACCAAAACTTTCACATACAGGCCTCACTGAAATTTGGCTTAGGGCATGCAATAGAGAAAAAGGAGAATGCATTGACCCTCTTCTCCTTACCCACACCCCTGTTAATATAGCCAAGCAAGATTAATCCATCCCTCTCTCTCCCCACCACATCATCCTCTGCCACTTTAACCTTTATTCATGAATGTGAAAGGAGAAAAGTGGAAAGGAAGAAGCAGCAAGAAGAAAGGGCTCAAGTGAAAACAAAGATTAAGCTACCACAACAGCTGAAACACCTGTTTCCAAGAACTCTACCCTAAAAATGTTTATTTCATAGTCTGAAGACCAGACTGTTATATGCATGTTCTCTCCCATGCCAAGGTAGGGCCACCTTTGTTTCAGGTTCTCAGACATCTGTAGATTGGATTATTTCCCTGTGGCAAAGATGATTAGCTGTACACTAAAATTCTTGTTCCCCTTCATAGTATAGGCTTGTTACTAAGACACACAAAACTATATTTCCCAGCATATTCTAATATTGAAGAGTGGTCATAAGACTAGTTGTTACTAATACAATGCAAACAAAAGTAATATACATTCTGGACTATGTAGCAAGAGGTGAAGCTGGGATGGGAGCTCAGGCTGGTCTATTAAATGCAAGCATTTTTCCACTAAGAATTTCTGCCTTTCATGATCAACCTAGACAGCAGGGTGGGCCTAGGCTCCAATGATTCCAAGGGAATGCTCTCATTCCCCTTCCACAGTTAGATGCTGATATGAAGATAAGATTCTAGAGAATATTGGAGCTATAAGATGAAAGGAATTCAGTCTCTGAGCCAGTATATGGAGGAAAAACAGTCATTGATGAGAAATGCCCACTTGGAATATTATTTGAGCAAGAAATAAACTTCTTTTATGTTGAGGACATTGTATATGTTGTGGTCATCTCACAGAAACAGGATAGACTTCCACCCAAAAATTAGTTTTGATGCTCAGACTGATGATACCACACATACATCATGAACATCTGAAAAGATTATCCATATAACGAGACTTTCTAGGGAGTACAGGGAAGGCCCCCAAGAAGGTCCAAAAATAGCTTAAAGGAGTATAGAGAAACAACTGGCTTAAAGTTTAATGGTAGTTAGGGGATGGGGCGGGATGAGGGTTCCTACATATAAATTAGTGCTTACATAGTTTGAACTCGCCACCAGTATGAAAAGAAAGAATGTCCAGGCTTTCTTATTGGCTTGCTCAAGTATGCAGTAGAAGAAGGGGAATTGGTGGGTTTGAAAGCTGTCAGCAGTCTCACATCAATAATTGAGTAGAACTCTTTATTACATTTACCCTTGATGTTTGACTGACTGAAAGTGCCATGTTTCATTTAATTGAATGAACATGTGTAAGCAGGTCATCATAATGTTCTATGAAGCCTATAGTCTGAAGCCCATAAAGAAAGTAAAAGTTCTATTTAATGTCTTGCCCAAGAGCTCAGTGATATATATGTTGAGAAGAAATATTCATACCTTGGTCACTATCAATATTGTCTAGAATTCTGCAGGGGATAAGAAATGTCTTGGTTAGGTCTTGTATTATGGCTTTAGAATGTACAGAGGCATGTGTGACACTCATTTCATGTATGTGAGACAAGAGCTGCTCAGAGTTCTTCACCCCAAAAAGGACAACTGTGGACAAAGAACTGCTGCTGTCAGTGTCTGAGTTATACAGCCAGACAATTGGCAATGGTCCATGAGTAGGTAAAATGTACACATGGGGCCTATTGCTGTCCAGAGCAGCCATTGCTAATATGATTGCTTGAAGTTCATCCAATTATATTGAAGTCCCATCCTTAATCAGGTAAGACTGGCTAAGAGAGGAAAATGATCAACTTTCCCATGAGCACCATTGTATATGATGGTGGCAATACCATACATAAAGTATACAAACTCCCATTATTGTTTATTCAGTTACTGCTGAGGAGCTTCACAGGTAGCTAATAGCATGTCAGAGAAAGTTGAACTCATCCAGTACCATGTCATCTAGCAAGGAACTGAGGACAGGGGAGGCCACCCCCTCCTCCAGGTGGGATAAACCAGAACACCAAGGTTTGGCTCCACCTGCTATCAATAAAACTTTTGTGGCCTTGCTGAGCTCACAGGATGCTGCTTTCATGACCCAAAGCATAATGGTCAGCTGAGTACAAAGGATCGCATGTTCAAAGCCTATGAAAACCTTCATCTTCAGTAGGGCCCAGTGTATGGCCAGTACTTTTCCCTCTAATGGTGTGTAAATTGGGCAAGGAGGGCAGTTTCTTGCACAAGAAGGCATTGGCAATTTATGACCATCATGGGTGATCCAGAGACTCCAGGAGGCATGAGAGGAAGTTGCTAAAGCATCTATAGAGATGGAGTCTCTGGGAAGAGGGGATCAACAGGAATATATGTTTCATTGAAATTTGGATGGATTCTGGAGCTTTTTGTTATAGGTAACCCTATTCAAAATGGGCTGTTTGTAAGTAACAGCATGAATAGGCTTAAGTACAATTCATAAAGGAAAAACACATTGTCTCCAGAACCCAAAAAGACTAAAAGATGATGGGCTTGTTTTAAGGTTGTGAGTGCTAAGGAAGTCAATAGCTATTTCTTGACAATGTCAGAAAATTAACTAAAGTGACAGAGCATTGTGCTGTATGTATGGGGCAATGGCCCATTCCCTTTTTGTGAGCTCAGTTTTGAGTGTTTGTATTTTCTGAATAAGTGTGTCAAATGAAGCTAGTCATAGGAGGATATCATCAGTTTGATGTCATACCTGTGTTCCTAGAGAAAGTTGGATGTGCTTCAGATTTTGCAGGCAGGATTCTGTGTGACTGCAGGGCTGTTGAGATACCCTATGGGTAGCATGATAAAGGTGAATTCAGTCCCTTCAGAGATGAAGGTAAACTGTGGCTGGGAGGCTTTGAAATAAGCACTGAACAAAATATAGGAGTAAGATTTAGGACTACAAAGTATTTTATCAGTTCCTGATTGGGTGGAGTAAGTAATTTTAATAATATTTAACATGGAGACCTCATTGGATAGGACCATGGAGTTATAGTTGCAATAATCTATAGTATAATGCCATCCATTCTCTCTGGGTTTAAGAATAGGCCAAATTAGGTTGTTTAATAGAGAAGTAGTTGGGATAATCAACTCTTCTTTAAAGTATAATGGATTTCAATTCTTGAAGGCCCTGCTTTAATTAACAATAGGTCTCCAGACCAAACTCCCCCTATGATTACTTCACCCTCTGTTGCATATTTTGCCATAGCTGCAAAAGTGAAAATTATGGAAAGCCTTATTTAGTTTCCACAGCTGGTTGTTTGTATGATTACTTCACCCTATGATGCATTCCAAAATCCAGACTCTGAGAAAGGGTGGCCTTTGAATCCTCCAACCAGCTGTGTGGCAGCTTGTTTTCCATTTTGTGCTATCTTTTCTATGGTGGTCACTTCCAATTCCATTGGGAAACTGCCATCCAAAGTACTTGTTCCTTCCAACTGAGCTTGTAGTAGCCTTGGAAACTCAGGATGACAAGGATTTATACAAAGGTGAAGAGAAAGTGGTGAAATGTTTTTCATGTATGACTAATGCAATTTTCCTAAGGAATAGACAAAAAGCTGATGACTCATTTCTGCATTTGTTTTCTATTATAACATTTCTTTATTGACATATGGCTGAGAGGTGTTGCCATTAATGAAACCCTGGCCTGCTGAGTGAAGCCAGCCTAAACTTTTTAGCAGGATGAAACTTCCAGCTCTTGAATCTGTAATCCAGACCAACAGTTTCATATGAAGAACACCACTGACACAGGAAGTAAAAAAAAAAGAGCTCTGTACAAAAGTCAATTATGAAGATTCCAGTTAAGTAAAAATAATGCTGACAAGAGTTTTTTACATTTTTGCTTAATATTTTCTTCCTATTCTGCTTTTTCCATAATTCAGAGTATGGCAGTTAATTTCCAACTATGCAGGCTGCTTATTGTTTTCTTCAGAAACAAAATTAAATGCTGTCCCTGGAGTTGTAAAATTAAAAGGTATCCTTTTTAATTACCAACAAGACCCAACCATTTGAGCTGTATGGTCTACATGTTTTGATGCTGGGTTTTTGATGTTGGTTTTGACATTGGTTTTGACTTTGGCTCTAGTTGCCAAGCCCCATTTCTCAGGAGAGTCATTTTCATGGCCCAGGTTTGCTGCTGGAAAATATGAGATCTCATAAAGTATGATTGCAAAAGCACCTATTACTTGTTAAGTAAAGAAATTAATGCAGAGTTAATTTCAGCAAAGTTAATCACATTAGTTCAGAAACATCTCTTTCTTCCAAGAAAGCATGGGAAGGGTGGGAAGGTAACTATAAGCATAAAAGCAGACAAAACTAAGTTTGAATCCTGGCTCTGCCAACTCATCACTTACTAGCTGTTTGACCTTGGGTAACTTAACTTCTCTGAGTCTCTTTTCTCTTCTGGGGCTTAGGAGAACAGAGAGCCTCTGGTATACAGAAATAAAGTTTGAGGAAAATATAAAGGAAAAAAAATTTTAGGATCCAGACTAGAGAAAGATTCTTCTGAGTAGAGGTGAGGAGAGCAGAGGGGAGAAACAGGGACACCAGACAATTAGATAGTGTGGGCCCTAAACCTTGCTTCCCAGGAAGAAAAAACACTAGAGCCAGTCCAAGACCTCTCTAGGGAGTTAAGGGTTTATTCTTCAAAACAATCACACTTGTTTATCCTAAACTATCTAGTCTAAAATGTGTTACATTCATTCCTCTTTCTTAAACAAAGAACTTTTTCTTATTGACTTAGTCACTACAAATTAATTGCCATGAAGCTCCAGTGAGTGATGCCTTCAAATTTAGACTCTTCCAAAATCTATAGGGCCTGTTGTCTCTGCATTCCATAGCCCTGGACTGTTGTAATAATTGATGTTTGAATCTTCTTCTTTTCATATTTTTTCTTTTGTCCCCTGATCCTAGGTAGTCTCTTTTCCAATGTTCCTTCTGCCTGTGGTCAGTCTCTCTATAGCAGCTCCTCTCCTTTATTCTAATTTTATTTCACAAACTTTGTGTGGGCTTAGAAATGAAATAAAAATTTTCTTGGAATTGATTATAGGATGAGGTAAACAGATTCTGAGTGAGGGACTAAGGGAGTTAGTAATGAAATTTGTAATATCTGTTTTGACTGTGTTATAGACTTTAATAGTGCCTGTTCCCTCTCCCTCAATTCATATGTTGAAGCCATAACTCCCAGTGAGACTATTTGGAGACAGGACCTATTAGTAGGTGATAAAGGTTAAGTGAAGTCATAGGTTGGATACCTGATCCAAAAGGACTGTGACCTTATAAAAATAAAAATAAATATCAGAGCTTTCCATCTCTCTACACTCATACAGAGAAAAGGCTATGTAAGGACACAGGGAGAAGGTGGCAATCTACTAGCCAGAGGGAGATGCCTCACCAGAAACTACCTTGATCT
Source organism: Macroglossus sobrinus (assembly GCA_004027375.1). NCBI lineage: Eukaryota > Metazoa > Chordata > Mammalia > Chiroptera > Pteropodidae > Macroglossus > Macroglossus sobrinus. Next base: position 27,477 of record PVKZ01001239.1, read on the forward strand.
TGAAATTCCAGTCTCCAGAACTGTGAGAAAATAGATTTTTCTTGTTTAAGGCACCCAATCTGTGGTATTCATTTTGGCAGCCTGAATAGACTAATACAGACTGCATAAAAAGTTACTTTAAGAAATTCAAATAAATTATTATGAAAGAAAAATTAATGGAGACATTCCATTATGTGACTTATTGAAAAATATAAGGTAAAATTCCAGTGCCACAAATGATCATCACCTGCATACTTGTGCATAAGTCCTTTTGATCAATGTAAAGCACAACTTACTAGCACCCTGGTAATACAAATCTAAGTAGAAAAAAAATATGGGTATGAAGCCCTTTCAGCGCCCATGTTTAAATTCAGTTCTAAATACATTAGTATTAATATCACTGATAGTTTTCCAAATGCAGCATCAGGAAATGTAATATTTTGGTTCTTGTTGCAAGACCTTTCTAGAGAAGTGCAGAAAATAAACCCAAGCTCCAAGTATGCTATGGCAGCTTTGTTTTCTTTCTTTTTTTATGATAGTAATCATTCAGATGAGACCCATCTTCATTGCCACAAATATGCTTTTTTTGTTATTGTTCAAAAAGAAAAAAGCTAGCTAACTAATCCTATTCATTCATCATTTCACTCAAAAAAGAAAAAAATAACAATCAATTTTTTTCTCAATACTTTTAGATGAAGAATGATCACCTACAGATCATATGCTAAACCCAAGTTCCAACTATAGCCTAAGAAGTTTTTCACATTTTTAAAAGATTGAGGAAAAGGAGGAAAGGTGAAGGAAGAAGAGAAGGAGGAAGAGAAAATATGCAACAGAAATCTTATGTGGCCAACAGAGCCTAAAATATTTACTATATAGCCCTTTACAGAAAAGTTTGCCAGGTGATATAATTATGTATTGACTTTGTGGCAAGCCCTAGGAATAGTAGAATAATGGTATTTATATAAAATTACAATATAGGGCTAAATAGACTCTGCATACATTCTTTCCTTTTATAGTGGAAATACCAGATAATCCATCTCCACTGAAACAGTCTATGAAGAAACGAAAATATTTGGGAAAAGTGCTTGTGGTGAATCATTGATATATTCCTTTTGATGCAGAAAGTAAGTCTATAGTTTTGACATCAGGGTGGGGAAGGAACACTGAGTAGAATGATACAAAGGGCCATGAGACAGAGGGACAATTAGTTGGAATTGGTGGCAAATCAAAGAAAATTCAAGAGAAACATTTTTGTATAAGGCATTTGCTAAAAGACATACATCATGACTAAATAGATCATAGATGGTAAAATTTGCCATTTAATCTGAGAAAAAAATAGAAGCTAAAGACATTTGCATTATTCTTGGAAGGCAGTTTTGATAGCACAAATCTATCTTTTCATCAAGGAAGAGTGTGCTGAAGAACACTTATTTATATTACAGGGGCCAAATTGCAAGAGGAATGTTATAAAAATAAAGACTGCTTTTGCTGTGAGCAGCCACCCCCATGCAGAAGATAAAAAACAAACTAATTATGGGAGATAAACACACAGTATAAACATATATATACCTTACTATTAAAGTGTACAGCTGAAACTTATTGGATTTTGTTAACCAATATCACCATTAAAAAATTAATTAATTAATTAGGTTTTTAAAAAGAGCATTCCTTTTCATTAAGTTTTGATTGGGATAGTTTGAGGGGAAGGCAGTGTGTTATTTTGTTCAAAAACTAAATATACCGAATGAGCAAAAGGCATAAAGAAGTAATTAAAATTAGGAAATAAAGAGATGAAAAAATGCTATCCTCTCAAATAAAAAAAATGCAATTTAAAGTAATCTTGAGTTATCATTTTATGCTATTAAATTAGCAGGATTTTTTAATCAATAAGAACAATGCATGCTGGCAAAGTTGGGGTAAAACTGGCACACATACACTGCTCTGGGATGGGGTCGGGGTGAAGGCTATGCCAATTAGACATTAAAAAAAAATTTGGCCCTTAATATTAAGAGTCAGAAGATGTTTCTTCCCTTTGATATGGATGCTTATTTAGGGGGAATTAATCTTAAGGAAAAAATTTGAGAGAAGAATTATCAAATAAAAAAGATGTTCCCTGCTGCTATATATGATTTAATTAGAAACAACCAAATTTTCAAAATTGAAAACACGAGTAAATAAAAGATATTATATTGATTTGGAGACTGTTATATAGCCATTGAAATCTTAATCATAAAGAGCATGTAGTGACATGAAAAAATATTTTTAAATGTTGTCACGTCAGAAAGCAAAATTCAATCAGTATACACAGAATGTTTATATCTATTAAATATGTAATCATTCGACAAAAACTTAAAATCCATACTCCAAAATAAAACATTACATGAAGACGTAGGGTTGTAAGATTATGGGTATTTTTTTTTTGTTTCAACTTTCATTAACATTGATATATTAAGTTTTCCTTGTTAAAGAAAATGCTTGTTGAGCTTCTCTTATGTTCATATGAGCACTCCACTGAATTAATCTAGACCCACTAGAATTTAACATATCCCATTTTGGACTTTTTGAAACTAGGCTTTCTGGTATTTAGTGACGAAAAACCTAAAAGTAGCCACTCAGAAGAGTTTACAATCTGTTTTATGAGGCAACAAGAGACTTGAACTCAGAATTTTGCTCCATTTGAAGTACTTTCTCCTTTTTCATCCTGTATCTAAACATTTGCTTCTGCCAAGAGACTCTGCTGAGTTGGTATTTGAGGGTTGCCAGGCAAGCAAATTTAGCTTTGTTTCAAAGTGCCATTTAATAAGTAATCTTATTTTATCCTTTACATCCCATTACAATGGGTTGTATTATCTAAAGTTCTCACTTAATATCTATAGCTCTCACTACTTTTGGGAATGGTTGGCCATGGTAGCTCCTTCTCCCTTAATAAGGACCATGTGGGTGCCAGGCCTGGTTGGCCCAAGATCTGGCTGTGATCCGAGGTCTGGCCATTATCCAAGGCCTGGCTGATCCAAGGCCTAACTGGCCCAAGGTCTGGCTGGTCCAAGGTTTGACTGTGATCCAGGCCCATGGTTAGGAATAGGACCCCAGATTTCGAAAATATGTAAACATACTTCAGCTTATTGTATCACGCATATGTGACTGAAGGCCACTATTGTACTCTGTTTTGTGAGGAGCCATGTGGTTTGCTAGAGGGCAGAAGGGGAGCACAGAAATGGTAGCATAAGAAGTGTATGCAATACCGTCCACTCCCCACAATAGACTGTGCTTTCCAACAGAAATGCACTCCATGCAATAAAGTTGGTGCCTGCCATTTCATTCTCATGTCTGCCTCTTATGCATTCTTCCAACTTGGCATCTCACCATTGAACTTTCCCTTCTCGGTCAGCAATACCATTGACACTTGGCATAGCCAACATGATCACCTCGGCCTTGACAGACCACAATGACAATTTGACTGGAATAAAAGCACCCCATTGGCTCCCACTTGTTCCAGGAAATGGCTAGCCACATAAAACTTTATGCCCCAACATTAAACAATCCTTCCTCTTTGAAATATCCCAAACTGCTTCTTTACTTTTTTGCAGCCAGCCAAGAACTATTAAGTGTACCTAAAAACAATTAGAGAGTCTCCTCCACTTCCAAAAATCTCACCTTAGTAGAATGCTTGACAATTAGAAACTGTCTCAGTACTTTCTTACTTTTCACTCTAAAACTGATTCTCTTCTCTAATATCTTTTAACTCCTAAAACCAAAGCGACCTGTAGAAGAGTTTTCCTGCTCCAAGTTTATGAATAAACAGCCTTTGTTAATTTTGCTTTAGATTTAGTTTTATCTTTGACACTTTATTTTGACAGTTTTTCTAACATTCAAATAATTAAGATGATGCAATTGAGGAGTAAAAATCTAGTGATTCCCTAGGATTATAAAACAAATCCTATTAAAGAAAACCAAAAACCAAATTTTAGTAATTTATAAAACACTCAAAGACAGAAAAGATGAGTTGAAATTTAAAAATTTATGAATGTGAAATTTCAATTACCTCTCAAAACTATTCAAATAAGAGAGAGGCATTTTATCTGTTGTAGCCACCAGCCCCCAATAGACACATGGACCACCAGAACTTAGTGAGTTATAGGAAACACGCTCTTTATCCAGCCAACTGGGTCTGTCAGGTATACGCAGACCCCAAATTAAGCAGCTCCAAAATGTAGAGGTACAGAGTTTTTAAGCCCAAAATCCCATTCATCATTCTGTCTGGACACAAAGGTCTATTTTTCTTCTATTCACTACTTGTCAACCCATAGGTCGGGTGTGCAAGTGGGGGTACAGAAGCAGAAAGCTTATTGTTAGAATGTTATGTTCCTATAGGTGACAGCCTATGTTCCCATGGGTAATAGCCAAACAGTAATTTTTCAGCCAGCACATTATCAAATCATGGACAATTATATTGACTTCTTTTCCTCCAGACTCTTCTAGAATTTCAACAAAACCACTCAATTCCTTTTTCCTTGTCCAGTTGCAGCTCCTCTGACTTCTTGGCCTCCTCATCCTTTTTATGATCAAAGTGACAGAATCATAGCAGCATATTCCCAAGCTCTCCTCTCTGCCCTACCTCCACATCATGTTTCTGTAATTATTAAAATCCCATCTCAAAGGAAGCCTGCTAAAAATGCTTTGTTTGTACTAATCTGTAAGTAACTGACAATAATTTAGTGCTAACTCTTGTTGTGGGTTCAATTGCATCCCCCAAAAGATATGTCCAAGTCATACCTTCAGTATCTGTGAAGGTGACCTTATTTGAAAATAAGATCTTTGCAGATATAATCAGGTTAAAATAAAGTCATATGAGATTAAGGTGGGCCCTAAATTCAATGACTGTTGTCCTTATAAGGAGAGAGATTTAGAGAGACAGAGACTGACAGAAAAGACCATGTGACAATGGAGGCAAAGATTAGAGTGATGCAGTTGTAAGCCTAGGGATGCCAAGAACTTCAGGCAACCACCAGAAGCCAGTAAAAAGATCTGAAATAGAGTTTCCTGCAAAACCTTCAGAGGGAGCATGGCCCAGTGGACATGATTTCAAATTTCTAGCCTCAAGAACCAAGAGAGAATACATTTCTGATGCCTGAAGCCCTTAAATTTGTGGTACTTGGTTATAGCAGCTCTCAGAAATTAATAAAACTCTTTAAGGTTATTTTTACTTAAAAGACATAGCTCTTGGTGGACTCAGTCAGCTGTTAGGGAAGAATTTTTAAGAGTTACAGGGCCTACAGACAATCACCTTTAAGATACACCATGATTTTAAGGCAAGAATCAAATCCTTGAAGAAACATAGGAGTCAGTGTAGTCACCAGAGTTGTGAGGAGAAGGAGGAAAGGACATCTGAAGTGTTACCAAATATTCACACCTGGTTTCTCTGCTCATATAGCTTGCTATAAATTATCAACTCAGGTACCCATCATTCATTTAGAAGATTAAATTATCTCAGCTCCCTAAATTTCTTCTTCACTTCTTACTCTCTTACTTTAACCATCTCACTAAGAAACTCTACTAAAGAATAGGTGAGTGGAGAGGAGAAAGTAGTCCATGTAAACTGTTAGTAACTATGAAATGATTATTTGTTAATAAGCTCAATTGACTTTTACACTGTATTTTTCCCTTCCCTAAAGAAAAGAGAAAGGCCTTTGTATTCTTTCATCTCAGAGATAGGGATGTAGTTTCTTCCTCCAAAGTATATATGACCATTTGTTCCCCGTCAAATGTGAAAGGGAAAAATATTCGAAAGGAAACAAAGAGTTTCTTTCCCTTTCCCCAAATTCCACACAATTAACAAAACATTTTTAGTTGTACTTTTCATGTGCCAGACACAGTGCTAGGTGCTATATATCCATTGTTTAATCTTTACAAAAAATGTTTGGAGATAATCTTGAGAAAGAAGAACAAAGTTGGAGGTATCACAGTGCCTGATATCAAATTATACTGTAAGGCTACAGTAATCAAAACAGTATGGTACTGGCATAAAAACAGACACATTGATCAATAGAACAGAATAGAGAGCCCAGAAATAAATCCACACCTATACACTCACTTCATATATGACAAAGGAGAAAAGAATATACAATAGGGTAAAGACAGTCTCTTCAATAAATGGTGCTGGGAAAATTGGACAGATACATCCCCCAAAAAAAGAATGCTTATACTGTATACAATAGACTCAAAATGGATTAAAGCCTTAAATGTAAGACTCAAAACCATAAAACTTCTAGAAAAAAACATAGGCAGTAAACTCTCTGATATTGCTAACAGTAATTTCTTTTAGGATATATCTCCCTGGGCAAGGGAAACAAAAGAAAAAATAAACAAATGGGACTACATCAACCCAAAAAGTTTTTGTACAGCAAAGGAAACCATCATCAAAACAAAAAGACAACCGACTGAACGGGAGAAGATATTTGCTTATGGTACATCTGATAAGAGGTTAATATCCAAAATATCTAAAGAACTCATACAACTCAACAACAACATACAAACAATCCAATTAAAAAATGGGCAGAAGACCTGAATAGATATTTCTCCAAAAAGGAAATATAGACAGCCAATAGACATATGAAAAGATGTTCAAGGTCGCTAATCATCAGAGAAATGCAAATTAAACCCACAATGAAATATCACCTCACACTTGTCAGAATGGCTATCATCAATAAATCAAAGAACAACAAATATTGGCGAGGATGTGGAGACAAGAGAACTCTCAAACACTGTTGTTGGGATTGCAAATTGGTACAGCTACTATGGACAACAGTCTGGAGGTTTCTCAAAAAATTAAAATGGATACACCTTTTGCCCCAGCAATTGCACTTCTAGGTATTTAAGAAAACCAAAATAATAATTTTTAAAGATCTATGCACCCCTATGTTCATGGCAGCACAACTCACAATAGCCAAGATATGGAAACAACCTAAATGTCCATCATCAGATGATTGGATAAAGAAGTTATGGTTCATATATACAATGGAATATTACTCAGCCATTAAAAAAAATCTTACCATTTGCAATGACATGCATGGGCCTAGAGGTTATTATGCTGAGTGAAATAAGTCAGAAAGAGAAAGACAAATACCATGTGGTTTCACTTATATGTGGAATCTAAGGAACAAAATGAACAAACTAATTAAAAACAGACTTACAAATATAGAGGACAATCTGGTGATGGCTAAATGGGAGGGAAATTGGCAGGCTGTGAGAATGGGGTGAAGGATTAAAGAAGTACAAATTAGTAGTTGATAGATGGTCATGGGAATGGGGAGCACGGCATAGGGAATGCAGTTAGCATCAATGTAATGGCTAGGTGAAGAGCCAGAGGAGAGAAAGAGCAATGAGGGAGATCATTTTATAAACTATATAAATGTCTAACCAATGTATTGTATATCTTGAAACTAATAAAATAAAAATTTTAAAATTTTAAAAAATTTAAAAAGGAATAATAAAACATACACATAATGATTTATATAACAGCTCATTTTAATACTATTTATAAGACTGAAAACATAAAAGCCATAATATTCTGACTACTGGGGAATATCTAAATGCATTATGATATACCTATATATATATATATATATATATTATATGTCTGGACTTTTTATTACCATAAAAATAATGTTTTCAAAGAATACTGAATGACATAAGAAATGATTATAATATAAAGACAAATGAAAAATGCATTACCAAACTCAATATGCAATACAATTTGAATTGTGTAAAGAGAAAAAAAATTATCTGCAAATATATATAAAGACTGTAAGCAAATATACTATAAATGTTAAGAGTAATTTTCTCTCAGTAAAATGTTTGCATTAGTATGTATGCATTTAATAATCATAAATAGCAATATATGTTATTTCAAAAATTATCAACATATTGGAATTCCAGACACAAAATGATACAAAGCAATAGTGAAGTTAAAATAATTAAGAAGGCTATCGATCAAACATGAGTGTAACCTTTTCTTCTAACTTAACTTGAAAGCATGTGCATGTTAAAGCTATAATAGGAGTGAAGAACTAAGAAGTTCCAGGATACAGGAGAAAATTTTAGAGCATGAAAAGGAAAGGTCTAGTGAACAAGCCCCAATTCAGGGAATTTCTTTGGTCAATAAGCTCAAACCATAAAAATTTTACACTCAGAAGTTTGACCTTTGTTATTAGCTACTGTGGTATAATAAAGAATATATATGGTCTTTATCCACCATTCCTGGCACATAGCTTCAAAAATTCTTGGAGTTTCCTAATAGGAGTATCCTTTGTTATATTTAAGGAGCCCCTTTATTCATACCTGAGTTTATACTAATGAACTTATGGTAGGTCCCCTAGATAGCTTCAAAATGGGACTGGTCACCAAAGACCAAGCATATGATTAAAGAGTTGGAACTCTTAGCCCCATCAGGAGATCAGAGATTGGATTCAAACATGTTACCAGTGATCATACTACATAATGAAACCTCAGTAAAAATCCTGAGGCTCAGTAGAGTTTTTAGGTTGGTGAACATAATAGTGTTCTTGAAAGATTAGTGCCCTTATTCCATAAGAAGCAGGCATAGAAGCTCTATGCCACCTGCTCCTCAGACCTTGTCCTATTCATCTCTCCATTTGGCTGTTCCTGAGTTGTATTTTCTATAACAAAACTGTAATCATAAGTATAGCACTTTCAGTGAGTTTTTTTAATCACTCTAGTTAATTATTATACCTGAAGGCGAGAATGGTCATGGGAAGCCCCAAATTTGTAGCCAGCCATGCAGAAATGTAGGTGGTTTGAGAACATCCAGGATTTGTGGCTGGCATCTGAAGTAGGAGAAGCCTTGAGGGACTGAGCCCCATAACTTGTAGGATCTAGGCCAACTCGGAGTCCTGTCAGAATTGAGCTGAATTGTAGAACACTCAGTTGCTGTCTGAGAACTCTTGTTGGGATAAAACCATCATCTACATATACAAAAGACAAAACAGTTTTCAAATATGTTTAAAGAGGATTGTTTTAGTTAGGGTGATGTTAGCTGCTAAAGAGACAAACCCCATAACCTCAGTATGTAAATAGAGCAGTTTATTTCTTGACCATATGAAGTTCAAACCTGGTGTTTCCAATTGAGTGGACTCTCACATGGTCACTCAAGGACCCAGGCTACTTCCATCGTCAGACTTCACCTCCTTTTTTAGCCTCAGAGTCTTCCACACTTATCCAACAAATAGGAAACAAACACGGGAATTATACATAAAAAGTGTTTGTGGGCCAGCCCTGGAAATGGAACACTCAGCCCCATTCACATTCTATTTCCTAGAACATGGAAAATCTCACTACAGAGGATATTGGGAAAAGCACTATAGCTGTGAGTCCAAGAAGAAGAAATGGGCTTGATGAGGAACTCAGTCTCTCTACTACAAAGATATAAAATAATTTATTTAGTATGGAAAATGTTACTCACATAATCTAGATTTTACCTAATTAATCCCAGTAGCCAAGAAAGACAGTCATAACGAGGTAAGTTCTTCATTCCCAATTGCCATACTACCATATTTCAAAATGGATCAAAACTACAGTGTTTCAGTTGAATGCAAAAATGAGTTCTTCAGCACTTACTATCAAGGTCCTAAATAAGCAAAGAGGGTGCAAAGTTGATGAGGATTAATCCTGCCCTAAAGAACTTTACCATTCAGTAGAGAAGCTGGATGGACCAATGGAACATTCCACTTAGCTTTCATACATTAAAACTATGGGGAGTGATGTCAGAAACATGGAGGAGTGAGAGATATCCCCAATCTCTCCCCTTGGAACACAATAAGCTGAACATCTGAAACTCAACAAAAAACACCCAAAATGCACACCAGCATGTCTGAGCATAGGCTCTGCGTATAAGAGCTCCCATAAATCAGAACCTCAGGAGTCAAACAGTAAATGGGAAAAACAAAGAAGCTTCCTCTTGCAGGCAGAGCTCCCTGTAGGAGGAGGATGGAGGGGAGAAGGTGTGCCAAGTTCCCTGAACAGCCTTGCCTGGGAGAGATGTGAGATCCACTTGGCGTGCAGCACTGACCAGGCAGCAGGGCAGAAAGCAGATAAGTGGGGACAGCAGAAAAGCAGAAATGATAGAGAAACAGAAATTGGTTATTACCAGCCATGGTTGCAAAACCGAGCAGCCCCTATCCCCCAACCCAGAGGGCCCCTCCTTCCATGTTCTCTGAGAACAAACACCATGGATCCCCAGAAAAATTGGAGCAAATGCTACTGAAACTGTCCCTAACACTGACAGAGACTGAAACTGAGGGTAGCAAGAGTGATTGAATATCTATAAGGGGGAAAAAAGCACTATTAAGAATTTATATAAAGCAGGGGTTCAAGAGAATTAGCCACCACCTACTGGAAACCAAAAGAAAAAATGTCTTCTTTGCAACAGACTGAAGAGAGACTTTTATATAATGAATCTTCTTTCCAGACAAGAAAGCAGAATGCACTTCTACTAATTCCCAGGTGGAGAAATAGTCCATTAAACACCATGAACAACCAAGGTTAAAAGGTATCTCAGAAAGAAAGAAAAAATCTCTAGAAAATCAGCTTACAGACATAGATATATGCAAAATAAGAGACACAGAATTCCGGATGGTACTTCTGAAAAAACTCAATGACATCTAAAATGATTTATATCAATTTCAAGGGGAAAAAAAACTAGATGAGCAGAAAGAGTTCATTTGCAAGGATATTGGGAACATCAAAAAGAACCAAATAGAACTCCTGGAGATGAAAAGAAGACTACAAGAAATGAAAAATGAAATAGCAAGTGTGAGAAATAGAGTCAATCAAATGGAGGAAAGGATCAGTGATATCAAAAAAATAGAAATCTAGAAATATATCAGAAGGAAGAAGAGAGAAACTGAAGAATGAAAAAGAATGAAAGAGAAATAAAAGAACTAGATGATATCATCAGGAGAACAAACATAAGAATAATGGGCATTCTCAAAGGGGAAGAAAAGGAACAGGTGCTAGAAAGCATTTTCAGACAAATAGTGGACCAGAATTTCCTAAACCTAAGAAATAAGCTGGAGACTGGAATTCAAGAAGTCAACAGAACACCCAACTATCTCAACCCAAAAGGCTGTCACCAAACCACATTGTATTAAAATTATCAAAAATAGCGACAAAAAAAAAAGAATTTTCAGGGCAACCAGGAAAAAAAAAAGACAGTAACCTATAAAGAAAAACCCATTAGATTATCATTGGACTTCTCAGCACAAACCTTACAAGACAGGAAAGATTGTAAACAGATATTCCAACTATTAAATGAAAAGAACGACCAGCCAAGAATAATGTATCCAGCTAAGCTCTCCTTTAGAGATAGAGGAGAAATTAAGACCTTTCCAGACATATAAAAATTGAGGGAATTCTCCACCTTGTGGCCTGCACTATAGGAAATACTGAAATGGGTCAGCTCACCTGAACAAAATAACAAAAAAAAAGTAATTAGGAGTAAGGTGAGTATCAGGCAAATATAAGCAAAGGAGTGTGACCTTTACCAAAAATAGGGTGTGATAAACTTAAACAATTATAAGAGAATTTCTATAGCAAGATAGTAATAAATGTTCAGCATACAAAAAGACAAATTGAGACAACAATGATTAAAAATGGGAGAATTCAAAAATCCAAATTCTCAAAGAGAAATGAAGATAACACATTGCAGAAGAAAATAGATGACTGTATATACATAATTATACATTACATAGTCATAATGTTAACCACACACCAAAGATGCAGAACTGAAGGATATATCATAAAACAAGAAGAACCAGAGGGAAAACCCACAAAAGCCAACCAAAATAAAAAAAAAAAACAGAAACACAAGGAAAAGAAAGTAATGAAAACTCTGAGTTACTAAAAAACAAAAGATAAAATAGCTATAAAAAAACTTCATAATTCAATAGTCACCCTAAATATAAATAAACTGAACTTACCAATACAAAGGCACAGAGTTGCAGATTGGATCAGAAAAACAAACCGAAACATATGCTGCCTCCAGAAGACACATCTCAGCTCCAAAGAGAAATATAGACTCAAAGTAGAAGGGTAGAAAATGATATTTCAAGCAAATGAAACTCAGAGAAAGGCGGGAGTTATGGTACTAATATCAGACAGTATACACATCAAAATAAAAAAAGTACAGAAAGATACAAAGGGTAACTTCACCATGTTAAAGGGAATCATGAACCAAGAAGACATAACACTTATTGATATCTATGTTCCCAATCAGAAAGACCCGAAATATGTAAAGCAATTACTAAAATAAGTAAATGGAGAAACAGACCAAAACACTATTATAGTAGTGGACCTCAATACCCCACTGTTAGATATGGACAGATCATCCAAACAGAAAATGAATAAGGAAATACCATCCTTAAATGACACATTAAACCAACTGGACATAATTGACATATACAGAGCCTTCCATCCCAAATCAGCTGCTTATACATTCTTCTCTAGTGCACATGGAACATTCTCAAGAATCAACCACATACTGGGACACAGAAATAGCCTCAACAAATATAAGGAGTTTGAAATCATATCAACCATATCTCTGATAATGATGCTTTGAAACTAGAGATCAACTGCAAAAAAAAAAGGCGGAAAGAACCACGAATACATGAAGATTAAACAACATGCTACTGAAAAATAGCTGAATCAGAGAGGAAATAAAAAGAGACATCAAGAAGTACATAGAAAGGAATGATAATGATAATACAACATATCAAAATTTTGAGACACAGCAAAAGAGGTCATAAAAGGAAAGTTCATATCATTACAGGCCTATCTCCAAAAATCAAGAATAAGCCCCAAAACAACCTAATGCTTCATCTTAAAAAACTAGAAATACATATAAAACTGAATTTAATAACCTAGAAGAAATTGACCTGTACTTAGAAAGATATAATCTTCCTAAACTGAATCAAGATCTGGAAAATCTAAATAGACCAATTGGCAGTATGGAAATTCAAACAACCATCAAAAATCTATGAAGAAGTAAAACTCCAGGACCAGTTGGCTTCACCAATGAATTCTACCAAACATTCAAAGAAGATTTTAATACCTAATCTTCTCAAATTTTTCCAAATAATCGAAGAGTAGGCAATACTTCCCAACGCATTTTATGAGGCCAATATTACTCTGATATCAAAACCTGGTAAGATAACACACAAAAAAAGAAAACTACAGACCAATATATCTCATGAACACAGATGCAAAACTCCTAAATAAGATACTAGTAAACCGAATACAGCATCATAGTAAAAAGATTATACACCACAATCGAGTTGGCTTCATCCCGGAGGAACAGGGATGGTTCAACATATGCAAATTGATTAATATGATACACTATATAAACAAATTTAAAAATAACAATCATATGATCATATCAATAAATGCAGAAAAAGCCTTCAGCAAGATACAGCACCCATTTATAATCAAAACAGTTCACAAAATCAGTATAAAAGGAAAGTACCTTAACATAATAAAGGCCATATATGACAAACCCTCAGCCAACATTATACTTAATAGTGAAACTCTAAAAACCTTCCCTCTAAGATCAGGAACAAGACAAGGCTGTCCACTATCACCACTGTTATTCAATTCAATATAATATTAGAGGTCCTAGTGAGTGCAGTCTGGCAAGAGAATGATATAAAAAGCATCCAAATAGGAAATGAAGAAGCAAACTGTCGCTATTTGTGGATGACATGATTCTCTACATAGAAAACCCTAAAGACTTCACAAGAACATAACTAGAAACAATAAGCAAATATAGTAAAGTCTCTGGATAAAAAAATCAATGTTCAAAAATCCTTAGTTTTCCTATACTCTAATAATGAAGTGTCAGAAAAAGAAGTGGAAAAAAATAATTCCTTTTGCAGCTGCAACAAAAAGAATAAAATACCTAGGAATAAATTTAATAAAATATGTGAAGCACCTATATAATGAAAACTACAAGATCCTATTAAAAGAAATCGAAGAAGATACAAAGAAATGGAAAGATATTCTGTGTTCTTGGATTGGAAGAATCAACATAGTTCAAATGGCTATATTACCTAAAGTGTTATACAGATTTAATGCAATCCCATCAAAATCACATTGGCATTTTTTAAATGAACCTGGATAGAAGAAAACATAGGAACTAAACTTAGGACCTTGGACTGAAAGGTAATTTTATAAATTTGACCTCAAAGACAAGGGAAGTAAAAGCAAAAATAAGTGAATGGGACTACAGCAATCTAAATAGCTTCTCTTCACAGCAAAAGAAGCCTTCTATAAGGTAAAGGACAACCATCTGAATGGGATAATATATTTGCAGGCAATGCCTCCAATAAGGGCCTATATCTAAAATATACAAAGTACCTATACAACTCAACAATAACAACAATAAAAAAATTATCCAATCAAAAAATGAGCAGAGGATCTGAACAGATACTTCTTCCTAGAGAATGTACAAATGGACAACAAATATTTGAAAAGATGCTCAACATCGCTAGCTATTAGAGAAATGCAAATCAAAGCCCCATCTCAATCTGTTAGAATAGCTATAATCAACAGCACAAGTAATAATAAATGTTGGATAGGATGCAGAGAAAAAAGGAACCCTCATACACTGCTGGTGGGACTGCAAATTGGTACAGCCACTATGAAAAACAGTGGGGAGGTTCCTCAAAAAACTAAGAATTGATCTACCATATGATCCAACAATCTCTCTACTGAGTATTTACCCCCAAAGACTTGAAAACGCATATCCAAAAAGATATTTGCACACCGATGTTCAAAGCAACATTATTCACAGTGACTAGGACATGGTAGCAACTGAAGTGTCCTATGATAGATGATTGTCTAAAGAAGCGGTGGTACATATATGCAATGGAATATTACTCAGCCATAAGAAGAGATGAAAAACTGCCATCTGCAACATCATGGCTGGGCCTTGAGATAATCATGCTAAGTGATTATATATGGGATATAAACCTAAAAGCAACAAATGAAGAGGACAAACAGACTCATGGACATGGACAACAGACTAGTGGTTACCAGAGGGTAGGGGGAAGGGGGAGATGTATATGGGGTAAAAGAGTCAAATATGTGGTGACAGAAAGAAATCTAACTATAGGAGGTGAACACACAGTATAAATATATGTATATTTACATATATATATATATATATATATATATATATATATATATACCTTACTATTAAAATGTACAACTGAAACAAATTATTGGAGTTTGTTAACCAATGTCACCATAAAAAGTTAATTAGTTAATTTTTAAAAACTATATATAAGCAAGTAGAAAACAATAGTATTGATGGTAGGACACTGTTCATACCTTCTGCAAACAAGTCAAACTGTGACAGAAACATGGAGCAATCCATAGGAAAGTTGCCTGGGATCTAGATGAATAAGCCCTACAACTAGGGAGAGAAATAAGAAATCACCCTGCAACAAAAGAGGTAGAACCAGGTGAGGACACGAGACTGCCCATTCGGAGCAGCTGAATGGGACAGAGGCTACAGCAGCGGCAGCCTGCAGCTGCAGACATCTCTTAAAGGAGCCAAGTCCTGAGCAGACTTTTGCAGTGACTGATCTACTTGCCTTGAGCACCAGGACTGGACTGGCTGCACGGCGGGCACCAGGCTGCATGGCAGGCACAAAACCATGCTAATAAGACCAGGTCTTACAGAGGGACACTGAGTTGTTGGAGCAAGGGCCTGAGGCAAGGCTCTCACCCGGACAGAAGTGTTGGGGTATCTATGGTTTCTCTGTTGAACCCTGAGCCCTCCCTTCTCCCAGTGTGCTGATGCAGAACTATAGCTGAGATGTCATCAAATTGGGTAACAGAGGTCACTCGCCCAGAGGAGTCCCTGAAACTCTGCCTCCCCCAGTTCCGGGTCCCACCCAAGCCACATCCAGGTGTGTCCTCAGTAAGTCAGGTGCTTCTTGCTGATCAGAGCCAAGATTTAACACTAGTGGCAGCTGGCCTCAGGTTCTGGTGTGGTTTCTTGAGGCAACTGTAAGCACAATCTGTGGATTGCTTACTGAATCTTAACAGGTGGCACTTGAGGGGCACAGGCTGAGGTTAAACTTGGCCTGCAGTTGAAACCTTCTCAGGACTGTGCCACTGGACATCTACTATACAAAGCCATGCTAATAAGACCAGGTGACTTAGGAGCTTTGCTTAGTGCATAGAAACAGGAACAGAAAGGCAGCCAAAATGGGAAGACAAAGAAGCAGAAACCATATGAGAGAACAGAAGAGAGATCCAGGAATAATAGAGTCAAGCAACCTAACAGATGTAAATTCAAATCAATGGTTATAAAGATGCTCAATGGACTTAGGTGAAGTGTAGATGAATTCAGTGAGAACTTTAACAGAGATAAAAAAAATCATAGAATGGAAATGAAAATTATAAAAGGGAACCAGACAGAAATGAAGAATACATTATCTGAGATGAAGAGTATATTAGAGAAAATTACAGAGTAGATAAAAAAGAGAATTGAACCACCAATATAGAGGATGAGGAAGCCAAGGACATTCGATCAGAATTGCAAGAAAAAAGAAGCCAAGACTATAATAATAATTTAAGGAGCCTATCAGGCAAAATTAAATGTAAAAATATCCATGTCATAAGGATACCTGAAAGGGAACACAAAATTAAAGAGCTATTTAAGAAATAATGATGGAAAACTTTCCTAACTTATGGAAGGAAATAGATATAAAATCCCAGGAAGCAAAGGAGTCCTCCCAAAAAATGAACCCAAAGAGGCCCATACCAAGATGCATCATAATTAAAATGCCAAAGTTTGAATACAAAGAGAGAGTCTTAAAAGCAGCAAGAGAAAAGCAGTTAGTTATCTACAAGGGAGCACCCATAAGACTGACAGCTGATTTCTCAAAAGAAACTTTGCAGGGTCAAAGGGCTTGGCACAAAATATTCAAAGTGTTGAAAACCCAGGATCTATAACAAAGAACACTTTATCCAGCAAAGCTATCATTAAGAATCTAAAGACAGATAAAGAGCTTCCCAGACAAAAATAAGCTAAATGAATTTATCAACACCAAGCCAGTATTACAAGAAATGTTGGAGGCACTTCTTTAAGAAAAAATATGTATTAAAAACATAAATAAAGAATGGTAATAACTACATTCCTATTAACAAGTACCTCAAATGAAAAAGAATTAAGTGCTCCAACCAAAAGATAGAGTTGCTGAATGGATAAGAAAACAAGACCCCTACATATGCCACCTACAAGTGACTCACTTCAGATTAAAAGACACACAGAGAATAAATGGGAGATCTCAGTGAAAGCCAGGATTTTGCGGTTAATATCATTCTCTAAATTCCTCACATGGGGATTAATTTCTTCCCCTGGGGGCATTTGGTAATGTATGAAAACATTTTTTGATTATTACTAATGGGAGAAGAATGCTACTTACTGGCATTTAGTAAGTAGAGGCCAAGAATGTTGCTAAACAGCCTGCAAAACACAGGACACCCCCCACAATAAAGAATTTTCCAGCCCCAAGTGTCAAAATATCTAAGCTTGAGAAACCCTGTTTTAAGGGGAGTGAAAAGTCCTGATCACAATGTTTCTGAAAGTTGCTTTAGATAATCAATATTTTACTACCTATCAGTGTTAAAGTATTACAATGTTAAGAATTGAGATACATATTATTAATTCATTCCTAGCACCTTGTACAGTGCCTAAAGCCTAGTAGGTTTTGAAAAAATAATTGTTGAGGCTCACAAATATAGAGAAAAATCTGGTGATGGCCAGAGGGGAAGGGAGTTGGGGTCTGGGAAAAGAGGTGAAGCATTAAAGAAGTTCAAATTAGTAGTTGGTAGATGATCACAGGGATGGGGAGCATGACATAAGGAATGTAGTCAGCATTATTATGATGGCTAGGTGTAGAGCCAGAGGATAGATAATTGGGGGAATCATTTCATAAACTATATAAATGTCTAACCAATGTACTGTATACTTGAAAGTAATAATAAAATAAAAATTTTAAAACCTATATACACTCAATGCAGATAGAAACTTCTTTACAAGTAAAAGGACAATTTGAAAGTAGAAATGCTTTAAAATACTATATTGATAGCACATTAAAAATTACCATATTATTCAAAGTGAATGGACATATTGATGGATGAATGGACAGATGTTTTGGTATACTTTCAGAGAAAATTATTTTAATTGATGCTATAAAACAGATAATAAAAGATTCAGAAAAATACAGCTGACCTAAGGAAAAAAGAGGGAAAGCCACTTTTTAAAAACAACTAAATTCTTAGCTTCCAAAACAGGCAGTTCTCAACACAGGCATTGGATCTGTTTGTTTATAAGTCAATTGTGTGGAATTCAGAGTGCATTTTTACTTAGAAGCAATTTCATAAAAGGTTGTTTAGATTCCCAAGCAAAAGCAGACTGTCTATTAAACTCAATGTATATGGATGATTGCACTACACTAAGGTCTTATTTCAACTGCAACTGAACACATCATTATTTCTATAAGAAAATGTATCTGATCTTCAACTTAGAAAACTGCCCCCACCATTACAGCCAAGAGAATAGCAGGTGAAGAGGGAGAGACATTGTAGCCCAGTTGTGGCTAAAGCAGCAAGAGATTCCTTAAGATACCAGAATTCACCGTGAAAAAAAGAGGAAGTTGCAAGGGATAGATGTTTCTGGGCACCTGTAGCTAGTTAATATCCACAGCTCCAATTTTGGGTTTTTTGTTTTTGTTTTTTTGTTTGTTTTTGAAAGCCCATAAGATCCCAGTTCACCTTCTCACACAGCAAAGATCAGCTCTTCAATTCACCCAATCCATCCCCTCCCTATAATGTTGCACTTATTTAAGTTTCCTGTTCAGCATGGTCAGTAGAATTAAATGTTATAGAGAGCTACAGTAAGATAAAGACTGGAAAGTCCTAAATTTATAGAAATGAGGTACAATACTGAAGGGCTTCATGACCAGCATGCATCTATTTTCTCTATGGAGTTGTAAATTCACTTCATCCGTTGAAAGTAGAGGGTGAGAGCTGGGGTAGATGGATTAGCATGGGCAGAATAGGCCAAATGAAGTTAGAGGCCATTATTATTATCTATGATATGTCCCCAGAGTTGTATGACTTTCTTCAGCAGAGTTTAGTGGCTTGGGTATCAAAGTGAAAAACACATAAACATCTCAGTAGATTTTCATAAGAGAAGGTATTTCTTGGAAAATCATTCCCCATAATGCCCAGAATCAAGAGAAATGGACAGCTATTTCTGAAATGAAAAGAATATACAAAGTTTTTCTTCACAAGCCACCTTCACTTGGTCCCTATGTGTCATCTTTCAATTCAGAGTTCCCTTTATCATATTTTTAATCTTCCCAGGCAGCTCAACATTACATAACATTACATAACATTACAGACTCATGGTAATAAAATTAAGTCATATAATTTTAATAAATTGTTATATCAGGATGACATAGTATAAAAGAATTTATTTGGATGAAAAATGTTTCTGCAAAGACTATTTAAATCTTTTGGCAGTTCCATGTGACTAGCATTTTTGAGGAGAAACTGCTGAGCAAAAATGATCAAAGGTTTTATTTGAGATTTTTTCCAAAAAAAATGAATATGACAGAATTATTATGAATAAATAACTTGAAGAAAGGGTGAATTACTGAAAGAATCTAGATAAAAATTATTATCAAATTGAATGACTCACTTAAAAAAATGAGTTCCAAATTGTATATAGTCAATTTTAAATATTTTGTTTTCTTTTATATTTTTATATATTTTATACATGGAAAGAATAAATTAAATATTTAAATAAATTATAAGACATAAGATATAATAAAATCAATGAAATCACTGCCTAAGCACTATAACACTATAAATAATTTTTATCTACTTATGCATTCTTTTCTAACTAACACTCTTATCTCCCTACCACAAATATTTACTATCCTAAATTTATGTGCATCATTCTATTTTTATAGTTTTGTCAATTATGTGCACTTAAACACTATGTTAAGTTTCCTCATCTTTAGTACTAAAAAGCTGTGTGATCCACATATAAATTTGTAGAAGTTGATTTTTTTTTGTCACTTAAGATTATGCTTCCAAGAATAATTCATGTTGTTGCTTGGAGATATATTTCATTCATTTTCACTGCTGTATAATATTCCATTTTATATAACATACTTTAATCCATTTTTTATGAACAAACATTTGGAGGTTTAGAGAATTTTTTACATGTGTGTGTATATGCTGGAGCACATATGAAAGATTTAATTTAGGGTATTTACATGAAAGGAATTATTAGCTTGTGGAGTAAGCAAATGTGTAATTTTACAATATAAATGCAGAATTTTTTCAAGAATGGTCACAACAATTTACAATCCACCAATCATATATGAGTTCCTATCTAATCTTATCCAACACTTGGTATTGTCAGACTGCATTATTTTTACAAATGCAGTGGGAATTAATCATGTTTCACATTAATAGACAAAATAACATGGATGAATCTCAAAAACATTATCTCAGTGAAAGAAGTCAAACACAAAATACTAAATACTATATGACTCCATTTATATGAATCTCTAGAAGAGTCAAAACTATAGTGACAAGGAAGAGATTAGTAGTTGCCTGAGGATGAGAGATCAACTGCAAAAGGACATTAGAAAACTTTTTAGGATGATGGAACTGTTTTATATCTTGGTTGTAGTGGACATTACATGAATGAATGCAATTACCAAAATTCATCAGACTGTACACTTAAAGTGAGTTAATTCTATTGTATATAAAGTATACTTTGTATTAGTCAGCTCAGGCTGCCACAACAAAATGCCACAGACTGGGTGATTCAAACAACAGAAATTTATTTTCTCACAGTTCTGGAGACTAGAAGTGTAATATCATGCTGCCATCAGCATTGGTTTCTGGTGAAACCTCTTTTCCTAACTGGTAGAAAAGCAGAAGGGAGGGAGAGAGAGTGAGCCTCAGGCATTTCTTCCTCTCCTTATAATGGCAGCAGTCCTTTCAGATTGGGGCCCCACTCTTATGACCTCATTTTACCTTAGTTATTTCCTTAAAGACCCTGTCTTCAAATACAGTCATAATGGGGATTAGTGTTTCAACATGAATGACACAATTCTGTCCATAACATACCTCAATAAGAAGCTATAATACATAGATATAGATAATAGATGATAGATAGATAGATGATAGATAGATAGATGATAGATAGATAGATAGATAGATAGATAGATAATAGGTAGATTTTTAAATTATATTTCATTTTAGTCACAATTTCTATTTCCCTGATTACTAATGAGAGTAACTGTAATGGATATTATTGGTGCCCTGCCCAGATCTCCTATACTGGACCAGTGAATTTTTCCCCTAGATGCAGCTAGATTGTCTGCTAATGATTCACAGCTTCACTCTTCTTTGGAGAAATGCCCTTGGCCAGTGGGAGTCATCTCAGCTGAAAAAGCCTGGGGTAGCTCACAGCCAATGACTGGCTGTGCAATGCAAAGTGAGACAAATTTGTGGTGCCATCCACTCTCCAAAGTTCCCCCTTGGGATCAAGCTGAAATTACATCTCTGTTTAGCTCCTTCCCTTATTTTATCCTACTCCCCTCACTTTCTTACAGGTTTCTTCTTAAAGGACTTCCTTGAAAAATTCCCCCCTCAGGCTTCTAGAGAACCAAACTTAAAACAGTGACCATTTGTCCACTGTATTTCTTTTTCTTTAAAAAATGCTAACTAATGTCTTTTGCCCATTTTTCTAATAAGTTGTCTTTTCTTACTAACTGAGGAGTTCTTCATATATTTTGGATACTAAATCTTTGCCAGTTTTATGGATTGCAGATATCTTCTACTAAATCTGTAGCTTATTTTTCATTTGCTTTTAAGCTGTCATTTGATAAACATAAGTTCTTAATTTTAATGCAGGCAAATTTATCAATATTGTTCTCATCATAGCAACTTTTTATCTTATTTAAGAAATCCTTCCATATTCCTAGGACTAAAATATATTCTCCTATATTTTCTATAAAAGGTCTTTAATTTTTCCTTTTCGCATTTCCCAATTTTATTCATCTGGATTTGAATTCTGTGTATGATATGGAGTAGAGATCAAATTTTATTATTTCTACATATTCACAAATATAATAATAACCATTTAATAATATCTTTGAAATAAATTTCTAGAATTGACCAAAATGGTGACAGAGGAGGCTCCTGAGTCCTCCACCTGCCATGGATGCACCAAATGTACAGCTACACATGGGGAGACCCAGAAACTAGCTGAGTGACCTATAAATGAATGAGAAAATATCCACATTGAAATGAGTAGGGAAGACTGAGACATACTGTTGCCATAAACCCCATCCCCAGCACAGCACTGTACAATCGACAAAGAATCCTCAAGGCTTCTTCCTGAATAGTGAAGGATTTTGGCCCTACATCTAGTGCCCCAACTTTTAAGAATCTGACCAGAGGGATGGGTTCTCAAAAAATCTTGCCCCTAAAGCCAACAGGGCTTGTGTCCATGAGACCCACAAGACTATAGCAAACAAAGAAGCAATTCTCAGTGTGTGCACAGCACTCACCATGGCTTTTTACAGAGAGAATAGGCAAAATCATCCATCACCTAGTCTTTCCCTAAAAGTCTGCATACTTTATCTGCATTCTTCAAAAGCTGCTGCCTGAATGTCAGGACTGTCATTTAACAGGCAGGAGCGGCTGGCTACAATCCTTCCCAAAGATTGGGAAAGCCAGAGGATTCTTCTCCTGCATACTCCTTCCAATCTACTCCAAGTCAATAATATCCTTCTGAAAGGAGGTAATACACATGTCTGTACTCCATCTTTTATGGATGCTGCCTGAGGGACAGGTCTCCAAGTCATTCACGAGTCCCACAGGAATGTAGCAAACAACAACAACAAAACAGTTTTTAATGGCTACACGCAAATGCAAGATTTTTATATTTCCCTGGTCAGTTAAACGTCTTATCATTTTGTGTTGATGTATTAGTTTATTGTGATTATTAATATCAATTATTATTCCTTTATCTTATATTTTTATTTCTACATGACTTGCTTTTATTATTTTTATCTCCTTTAATACTTTTCAGGATTGACTGAGTTTATTCAGGTGATTTTTTATTACATTTTATCTGACATGGAATTTATGTACTTTATTTTTTTATTCTTTTAGTAGTTGCCCTTGAGTTTTAAGCATTGCTACCGCTTAACTTGCAAAATTTAATGACAAATAATATCTTAACCTACCTCCTGAACACTTTAATGTTGATTAACACCTTTCAGCATTACATGCTATTGTACACATGTTTAATAATGTCATAATTATTGTTTTATGACATAATTTTCATTGTACTCATATACATATGTATAATTTTATTTGTTCACCATTACTTCTTTTTTAGGATTTTAATATTTTTTTAATTTTTAACTTACAGTTAGCATACAATGTTATATTAGTTGCATATGTAAAACACAGTAATTAGGCATTTATTTAGTTTGCAAAGTAATATCTTGATAAATCTAATACCCATCCAAAATAGTATAGTTATTACGTTATTACTGACTATATTCTTTATGCTATACTTTATATCCCCATGACTATTTTCTAACTACTAATTTCTACTTCTTAATCCTTTCCCCTTTTTTATGCACCCCGCCATTCCCTTCCCATCTGGTAACTATCAAAATGTTCTCTTTATCTGTGAGTTTGTTTCTATTGTGTTTGTTTGTTTTTGTTCTTTAGGCTCCACATGTAGGTGAAATCATATGGCATTTGTCTTTCTCTGTCTGACTTACTCCATTCAGAACAATACCATCTAGGTTCATCTATGATGTTACAGATGGCAAGATATCATTTTTTACAGCTGAGTAATATTCCATTGTATGTATGCACCACATCTTCATTATCTATGCATTCATTGATGGACAACCAAGTGTCCTCCATATTTTGACTATTGAAAATAGTTTTGAAATGAACTTATGAATTCTCATGATCCTTCAAAGCAGTGTTTGCTTTTCGTCAGAAATATACCCAGAAGCAGGATAACTAGCTCCTTATTTGTCTTTTGTTGTAAAGACTATTATGGGAATTGGGAGAAACGTGGCGGAGTGAGAAATGTCCCCAGATCTCTCCTCTTGAAACAACAATAAGCTGAACATCTAAAACTCAACAAAAAATACCCAAGCTGCACACCAGCTCATGAGTTTGGGATCTGTGCATAAGAGCTACCACAGGTCAGAATCCGGGTGTCAGGTGGTGAACTGAGAGAAATAAAGAAGCTGCCTTTTGCAGCTACCAGAGCTCCCTGTAGGAGGAGGTGGAGGGAGGAAATAGGCGAGTTCCCTGAACAGCCCTGCCTGAGAGTTCTGTGAGTTCCATGCAGCCAGCTACAGGGACAAATCATCAGGACAGAAAGCAGAGAAGTAGGATGGCAGAGAAACAACAGTTGATTTTTACCAGCAACAGTTGCAAAACCAAGGCTGAGCTGAACTCCCAATCCCCAACCCAGAGGGCCTTTCCCTTCATACCCTCCAAGACCAATCACTGCAGAGCCCTGGGAGAATTAGAGCAAACTCTACCGAAACTGTTGCTAACACTGACAGAGAATGAACTGAGGGTAGCAAGCATGATTAAATATCTACTAGAAAGTAAAAAGGCATTATTAAAGTTTTATATAAACCAAAGATCCAAAAGGCTTAGACACCACCTACAGGAAACCAAAAGAAAAGTGGCTTCTTTGCAGCAGGCTAAAGAAAGACCTTTATATAATAAATCTTCTTTCTGGAAAAACAATAGAATACACTTGCATTAATGCCCAGGTGGAGAAATAAACCACTAACCATCATGAAAAACCAAGGAGACAAGACATCTCAGAAAGAAAGAGAAAAATCTCCAGAAAATAACCTTACAGAAATAGAAATATGTATCTTAAATGACAGAGAATTCAGGATGGTACTTCTGAAAAAAATCAGTGAATTCTGAAACAAGTCATATCAACAATTTCAGGAATTGAAAAAATAACTAGATGACCAGAGCAAGAAGATTGAACCTCTCAAAAAGAACAGAATAGATGTTTAGAAACATGGCAGAGTGAGAGACATCCCCACATCTCTCCACTTGAAATGACAATAAACTGAACATGTAAAACTCAACAAAAAACACCCAAACTGCAAAGCAGCACGTCTGAGCATGAAGTCTGCACATAAGAGCTACTACAGGTTAGAACCCTGGGGGTCAAGTGGTGGATTGGAAGAAATAAGGAAACTGCTTCTCGGAACTGCCAGAGCTCCTTGCAGGATGAAGGGGAGTGGAGGAGCAAGTTCCCTGAACAGCTGTACCTGGAAAAGATGTGAGCTCCCCATGGCCAGCTGGCTTAGGGCCCAGTCATCAGGACAGAGAGCAGAGAATTGGCCAGGAGAGGAACAACAGTTGATTTTTACCGATCATATTTGCAAAACCCAGGCTGAGCCGCAGCCCCCAAACCCCAACCTAGAGGGCCCATCCCCTATATCCTCCAGACAGAACACTGAGGAACCGCAGGGGAATCTGAGCTACCAAAACTGTTGCTAACACTATCAGGAACTGAAACTGAGCCAAGCATGATTAAATATTTATAAGAAGATAAAAGGCATTTTTAAAGCTTTATATAAAGCAGGGATCCACGAGGCATAAAGGCCACCTACTGGAAACCAAAAGAAATGCAAGTTCTTTGCAATAGGCTAAAGACATTTATATAATAAATCTTCTTTCTGGAAAAAAAAAGCAGAATACATTTCCATTAATGACCAGGCAGAGAAATAGTCCTTTAAACACTATGAACAACCAAGACAACAAGGCATCACAAAAAGAAAGAGAAAAATCTCCAAAAAATAAGCCTACAGACAAAGAAATATGCAACTTAAATGACAGAGAATACAGGATGTTATATCTAAAAAAAACCTCAGGGAATTCTGAAAAAAAGTCATGTCAATTTTAGGAATTGAAAAAACAACTAGATCAGCAGAATAAGTTAATTAGCAAAGAGACTGAAACCCTCAAAAAGAACAGAATAGATCTTCTGGAGATAAAAAACATGCACACACACTACAAGAGTTGAAAAATGAAATAGCAAGCTTGGGAAATAGAGTTGACCAAATAGCAGAAAAGATCAGTGATACTGAAGACAGAAATCTAGAAATATATCAGAAGGAAGAGGAGAGAAACTGAAGAATAAAAAATAATGAAAGAGAAATTCAAGAACTAGCTGATACCATCAGGAGATAAAACATAAGAATAATGGACATTATCGAGGTGAGAAAAAGAAACGGGGATTAGAAAGCATTTTCAGACAAATAGTAAACAAGAATTTTCCAAATCTAAAGAATGAGCTGGAGCTTGGAATTCAAGAAGTCAAGAAAACACCCAATTATTTCAACTCAAAAAGGCTTTCACCAAGACACATTGTATTAAAATTATCAAAAATCAATGACAAAGATTTTCTCAAGGCATCCAGAAAAAAAAAACACAGTAACTTAAGAAGGTAAATCCATTAGATTATCCTTGGACTTCTCATCACAAACTTCACAAGCCAAAAGAAAAAAGAATCAAATTTTAGACTATTGACTGAAAGGAACTACCAGGCTAGAATAATATATCCAGGTAAGTTCTCCTTTGGATATGAAGGAAAAACTGCAAGGGGTCAGTTAACCTAAAACAGAATGAGAAAAAAATACATAATTAGGAGTTAAGTGACTATCAGACAAATAGAAGCAGAGGAATACAACCCTACTAAGAACAAGGCATTATATGCTTAAATAATAAGAAGAGAATTGTGAAAACAAGACAGTAATGAACATTCAGCATACATAGGGACAAATAAAGACAACAAAGACTGAAAAAGGGAGGATTCAAAGATCCAAATTCACAAAGGGGAATGGAGATAAGGCATGAGCAAAAGAAAATGGATGACTATATATATATATATATATATATATATATATATATATATATATATATATATATATATATATATATATATATATATATATATATATATATATATATATATATATATATATATATATATATATATATATA